>CAUYQU010043430.1:0-12644 GCA_963574635.1 Cheracebus regulus | reverse complement strand
TTAGAAGCACTGAGCAGAACAACCAGCCACCAACGCCCACCTGTGATTTTCTAAGTCCTTTCCTTTAACCTAAGAATTAAATACTTTTAAACATTCAATCATTATCAGGATCATATCCTTGTTGCTATGAAGCTTTTTCTTCTTCTTCTTCTTCTTCTTCTTCTTCTTCTTCTTCTTCTTCTTCTTCTTCTTCTTCTTCTTCTTTCTTCTTCTTCTTCTTCTTCTTCTTCTCTTTCCTTCTTCTTCTTCTTCTTCTTCTTTCTTTCCTTCTTCTTCTTCTTCATCTTCTTTTCTTCTTCTTCTTCTTCTTCTTCTTCTTCTTCTTCTTCTTCTTCTTCTTCTTCTTCTTCTTCTTCCTTCTTCTTCTTCTTCTTCTTCTTCTTCTTCTTCTTCTTCTTCTTCTTTCTTCTTCTTCTTCTTCTTCTTCTTCCTTTTCTTCTTTCTTCTTCTTTCTTTCTTCTTCTTCTTTTAATAGAGACAGAGTTTCACCATGTTGGCCAGGCTGGTCTCAAACTCCTGACATCAGGTGATCTGCCCACCTCGGCCTCCCAAAGTGGTGGGATTACAGGCGTGAGCCGCCATGCCCTGTTGCTTTTCATTCTTCTTAAATGAACTGGTTAGAATCTAAAATGTGTTAATTGTTTAGTGAAAAATGGGTTCATGTTCTTGACTTTGATTGCTAAATCTGAAACATAAAAAGTAGGACATGTTGGCTGGGTGCAGTGGTTCATGCCTGCAATCCCAGCACTTTGGAAGGCCAAGGCAGGAGGATCACTTGATGTCAGGAGTTCGAGACCAGCCTGGCCAACATAGTGAAACCCCATCTCTACTAAAAATACGCAACTTAGCTGGGCATAGTGGCGGCACCTGTAATCCTAGCTACTCAGAAGGCTGAGGCAGAAGAATCTCTTGAACCCAGGAGGCAGAGTTTTCAGTGAGCCGAGATCACGCCACTGCACTCCAGTCTGGCAACAGAGTGAGACTCCATCTTAAATAAATAAATAAATAGAAAAAGTAGGAAGTATTTGTCAAAAGAGCCATGTTAAAGTTTCTCAGAGCTTCAATTACTTTAAATTCTTCTTGATATGAAAAGACAAGTATTATTACTTAGATTTTATTAAGTGATACATTCATGACACATTTTATTAAATATTACATTCATGAGTTCCTCATGTAAATTTCACTTAAAGTTACTTAAATTTAATAAATAAATAACCATCAAGGCTTGTGGGGGTCCAGTCACATTTTCACACAGGTGGTGTCCTGCATGTCGGGTCTGTCTCTTATATTGTTCTACATTATCCAGACAATTCAAGGAACAGGAGAGGCAGATGGCCAATAAACATATGTAAACATGTTCATCCTTTCTAGTAATCAGGGAAATTCACATTAGAATAAAAAGGAGAGGTCATTTTACATTCATCATATTGGCAAACACTTGAAAGTCAAATTTGAATATGTAGGAAAATGGACACATTTATGCATTACCAGAGGATCTTAAATTGGTAGAACCACTTTGGAGAGCAATTTAGTCCATATAATAAAGTGAATGATGCATACTCCCTACAATCCAGCAATTCCACTCCCCTTCAGTTAAAAACCTCGCTGCACATTAGATTCATTATCCCAGTGGTTTATCAACCCATTGCCCTATTAAGAAAATCTTTTTGTTTCTTTTGAGGCAGGGTCTTGTGCTGTTGCCCAGGCTGGAGTACAGTGGAACGATCAAGACCCACTGCAGCATTGACCTCCTGAGCTCAAGTGATCTTTCCACTTCAAACTCCTGAATAGTTAAGACTACAGGTGCATGCCACTATGCCCAGTTAGTTTTTAAATTTTTTGTAGAGATGAGATCTTGCTATGTTTCCCAGGCTGGCCTTGAACTCCTGGGCTCAAGTGATACTCCCATCTTGGCCTCTCAAAGTGCTAGGGTGGCAGGTGTGAGCCACTGTGCCCAGTCCCGTGAGAAATTCTTGCACATGTACATAAGAAAACAAATTCAAAATTTTTTTATAACATTGCTTATAACAAAATATGGCAATAACATATGTCCATCAACAGAAGTATAGAGAAATAAAATATTGTGTATTCATTCAATAGAAAACTAAAAACTGTAGACAACACTGGCACATGCAGCGTGATTGAATCTCCCAAATACAGTTTTGAGACGTAATAGGCAAAGAACACATACAGTGGAATTCTACATAGCAATTAAAATGAATAAACTAAACCTATAAATAAATCCTGCACTAGTTTTCTACAGCTTCTATTTAAAAAGTTACTAGGCCAGGCACGGTGACTCATGCCTGTAAGTAATCCCAGCCCTTTGGGAGGCCAAGGCAGGTGGATCACCTGAGGTCAGGAGTTAGAGACCAGCCTGGCCAACATGGCAAAAACTCATCTCTGCTGAAAATACAAAAATTAGCTGGGCGTGGTGGCGGATGCCTATAATCCCAGCTATTCAGAGGCTGAGGCAGGAGAATCTCTTGAACCTGGGAGGTAGAGGTTGCAGTGAGCCAAGATGGCACCATTGCACTCCAGCTTAGGCAACAGAGTGAGACTGTCTCAAAATAAGTAAACAAATGACAAAGATAAAGGGATAAGAATGTATCAACCTAACTTGCTCTTGCATTAGAGAATAAAGAAACAAGAAAAGTAAGTCAAATCCACTCCTTTGCATTTCTTTCTCTTTTTAAATCAAGTCTAACTTCATGTATTCCCCTTTTCCTTTTTTTTAATTTTCTTCATTTGTATTCAAATATGACACAGGTCATATATAGGTAAGTATGTATGTAACATATATTTAAATTACAGTGCATAAAACTATAATTATCATCTGCAAACCAATCACCCTGTGAATAATTTTGCATAGGGAAGGAAAAATTTTATTTTCATCCTCTTACTGTTTCTGGCTGGACCTGAGAATTGAATTGACATAGATTTACAGGAGAAATGCATATGGATTTTTACACGTACTTGGGAATCCCCATAGAAAAATAAAAACCCAAAGGAGTAGCAAAACCTAAGTGCTTACACTCTTGGTTGAACAAAGAGAGACAATTGTGGAAAAGTACCTAACATATATGAGAAGACCAAAGGAAGATGATGATTAATTTAACATCATGTTTGTGTAGATTTCTCTTGGCCTAGACTCCCCATCTCTTGGTGATGTTTCCTTCTTCCTGATTTAGGGAGGGCATCTTTCATATGAGATTTTTATCTCCTTTCAGGAAAAAAAGGAGAGGTGAGAGTGTCCTCCAAGCACCTGCTTTTTCCAAGAGCCTGTACCTCAAGGTAATCCTTAGGCCAGAGTATCGTATTTTGGGACAGCATAGACTGCATCTGCCAATATGTTTCTCCTTTTTCTGATACTTGCTTCCCCTTTTCAGAAGTAAGCACTATTCTGAATTTTATCATTTTGCTGTCTTTAAAAAAATTTTTTTAGGCTGGGCAAGGTGGCTCAAGCCTATAATCCCAGCACTTTGGAAAGCCAATGTGGGTGGATCACCTGAGGTCAGGAGTTCGAGACCGGCCTTATTAACATGGTGAAACCCGTGTCTACTAAATAAAAAAAAATAGCCAGGTGTGGTGGCAGGTGCCTTTAATCCCAGCTACTTGGGAGGCTGAGACAAAAGAATCGCTTGAACCCACAAGGCAGAGGTTTCAGTGAGCCGAGATTGCACCATTGCATTCCAGCCTGGGAAACAAGAGAAACTCCATCTCAAAAAAAAATTTTTTTTACTCATGTATGCCTAAGCACATATTGTTGATTTTACATTTTTTGAGCTTTCTTTTTGTTTGTTTGTTTTTTGTGGGGGGTTTTTTTGGAGACAGAGTATTGCTCTGCTGTCCAGGTGGACAATCTCAACTCATTGCAACCTCCACCTCCAGGGTTCAAGAGATTCTCCTGCCTCAGCCTTCCAGGTAGCTGGGACGACAGGTATGCACCACCACACCTGGCTAATTTTTTGTATTTTATCATAGATTTTGTATTTTATGATAGATCTGCCCACCTTGGCCTCCCAAAGTGCTAGAATTACAGGCGTGAGCCACCATGACTGGCCATGCTTTTGAGCTTTCTAAGGATGGTTTCAGGAAATACTATGAAGGTCAGACAAGGTCAGGTCATAGTCTTTTGTAACTTTTATGGTTGGTTTTTTTTTTTTTTGGTTGGTTAGTTGGTTGTTTTTTTGTTTGTTTTTTCTCAACATCATGTTTCCAAGATTCATCTTGTTGAGTTACTATATCATTGAATATAGTTAGTTTGTTTTTCTTTTCTTTTCTTTTTTTTGGAGACAGAGTCTCTCATTCTGTCACCCAGGCTGGAGTGCAATGGTGCAATCTCAGCTCACTGCAACCTCCACCTCCCGAGTTCAAGCGATTCTCCTGTTTCAGCCTCCCAAGTAGCTTGGATTACAGGCACACACCACCATGCCTAGCTAATTTTTGTATATTTGTAGAGACGGGATTTCACCATATTGGCCAGGCTGGTCTCGAACTCCTGACCTCAGATGATCCACCTACCTCGACCTCCCAAAGTGCTGAGATTACAGACGTGAGCCAGCACACCCAGCCGTTAATTTGTTTTTCACTGCAGTATTTAATTGCATTATGTGAACAGATTAAAATGTATTTTTGCTCTCTCCTGACAAGGGGTATTTGGCTTGTTTCTAGTCTGGGGCTGGTACAAACAGGGATGCTGAGAACATTCTTGACCATGATACTCATGAGCAGAAGTTTTTCTGGACAGCCGTCTTCACGCTGGGCCACAAGAACCTCAGTGGCTCTCATCACAGAGAATTTTAAGGAAATCAATTTTCAGATTCTCGGTTTCCTCATCCACTCTTTTCTAAAGTCATTTGCCTAAAGCATACGCTAGTGCTGGCAACTCAGGCTCACCTTTACCACTGAGCTTTTCACAGTCACCTTTCAGCCAAAGGTGCACAGCTCTTCATCAGGAATCTTCTTCCAGTGCCTGGGCCACCAGTGTAAAAACCTCTGCCAAAAAAGTAGGCGACTGGAAATATCAGTGCCAGGGTTGAGAATATAGATACTCTATTGACTGGGGGTCAAAGTTGGTTGTCAGTTGACAGACTATTAAGTTATCCTATTACAGAGTTGTCATACAATTGATTCATAATGAATTCAAAGAACAGAAAGCCATTCCATTCCCCTTACACTTATTTTGGTGGAAAAAGATTTCAGTTCTTACACTTGTCAAAAGCAAAAGAAAAATAGAAAGAGAATTGATGCTAAACCCTACTGTATTTTAGAAATAAGTAAAAATCATCCAAAGAAGGCTGAGTGCAGTGGCACTCTGACACCCAGGCTGGAGTGCAGAGGTGCAATTATGGCTCACTATAGCCTCAACCTCCCAGCCTCAAGTGATCCTCCCACCTTAGCCTCCTGAGTAGCTAAGACTACAGATGTGTACCACCATGCCCAGCTAATTTTTGTATTTTTTGTAGAGATGGGATCTCACCATGTTGCCCAGGCTGGTCTCAAACTCCTAGGCTGAAGCTGTCCACCGGCCTCTGCCTCCCAAAGTGCTGGGATTACAGACGTGAGCCACCACACCTGGCCTGTCACCTGAATTTTCTGATGAGCTAGCTGAATTTCCCAGAAGTAGGAAAGGTTTCTGTTTGTCTCTAAGGTTTTAGTGTTCTTGGAGTCCTGCTTCGTGCTTAGTGCCAAAAGCAAGACCCTAGTCAAATGTAGACCTTCATCTATTTGTCAAGTGTTTTCAACATCTCAGCTTTTGTGTACACCATTCCCTCTGCCTCAGATGCCACCATCCACTGAGCCCCAACCCAGTCATCACTCCATGCTCTGGTTTCAGCTCAAATGTCATTTCCTCCCAAAGGCCTTCAGCAACTATCCTATCTAAGGCTTCCTAATTCTCCATCACAGAACCCTGTAAAGCTTATTAGAATTGGTTTCCTTGCTCATAGATTATCTCCTGCACTTGACTGTAAGCTCCTTGAAGATACTCATTCTCAAAAAGAATATATAAATAAATAAAATTTTTAAAAAATTGTAGATCCCCATTCAAATTCCCCCAATTGCTACTCCTTTTATTCCCCTTCTTCCTTCTCTTAAAAATCTCTTAATTTGCTCTCTAAGTAATAGATTTAATTCTAAGAAAATGAGAAAATTTGGCAATGTTGTAAGTGAAAAAAGAAAATTCCTCTTTTGTCTTCCCGACCCTCCATCTCCAAGTTCGCAGGCAGCTCTGTTTGACTGTCAGGATTGCTCAGCAATCAATAGTTAACATACATTGTCATCAATTCTTCTGGTATAAGAGCAAGCCAGACAAACCAAAGACCCAAAACCAAACACAGGATCAACAATGGTGCCTCTCAAGAAAAACGCCAAGCAGACAGATGGTTTTTCTGACTGCCCTGGTCTTAGATCTTATTAGAATAAGCACCTCTTTGTCTCCTTATGTAAGTTTTTCAAGTATGCGCTGTCATCCTAAGCCCACATTTTTAAAACATCACATTTGTGAGAGAGACTAAAATTTTAATTCTGTCTAAATCAAATTTCCAATGGTTGTGTGTGTGTCTGTATCAGAATCTCCCTTTTATGTTGTTATGGATCTGTCTATCCTGTCTTATCTAAATTTCCAAAGGGTTACATGTACATTATTTCCTTTAACTTATTTTAGACAAAATGACTTCTAGGCAGGCCGACCTAAGCCCTTGCAGGATGAGAAGGCTGACAGCACCTCCTCCAGTCCTGAGTACATGTCTTCTCTGCGTGTCGAACCAGCCTACTGCCAGTGCCTAGCAAACACCAAGCCAAGAGTCTACCCACAGCTGCTCTTAAGGCAAAGGATGCTGCCCCTCATCCGTCCTCACCTAGAAGACTGCAGTATGATAAATGAATTACAGCTGAGCTCTAATACCTATGAATAGCTGTTATGGCTTGGTATCTTGCTCCCATGTAATGACACCCTTTTTTTTCTTTTTTTTGAGATGGGGTTTTTCTCTTGTTGCCTAGGCTGGAGTGCAATGGTGCAGTCTCGGCTCACTGAAACCTCCGCCTCCTTGGGACAAGCAGTTCTCCTGCCTCATTCTCCCAAATAACTTGGATTACAGGCATGCAACACCATGGCCAGCTAATCTTTTTTGTATTTAGTAGAGATGGGATTTCACCATGTTAGTCAGACTGGTCGTGAACTCTTGACCTCAGGTGATCCACCTGCCTCAGCCTCCCAAAGTGCTGGGATTACAGTCATGCACCATCACGCCCGGCCCATAATGACACTTTTATTTTAATAAGAACCTCTCATGCCTTAATTCGAGTATTTCAGGAACTGGCACACTTAGGGCTGCCTTTCCACTTTGAGCCAGACTTGACTTTGATTTTTTTTAAATTGCAACTAGATAGACATTAAGAGACACACAAATGCACAGATCAGACAAAAGATTTCAACCTCCCTTTACTTCTTGAAACAGGAGTACCCAAAATCCTGACAATTTTCTGCTCTGCTCCTGTCCTCTGCCTCCAGTGATCCAAATGGCCCAGGGCTCAGGACTGGCTGCACTCATGGGGTCTTTGGGGGAAGATGAGAGAGGGACTTTCCTGTACTTGCTGCTGAGCCACTGCCACACAAGTGGGTAACCACTAAAAAGAGCAAACTGTTGGGCATTGCAGAGGAAGGGAGATGTTCTGGCCTATTTTTTCTTTCCTTCAGAGAAGACTCTGTGGGCTAATAGTGACATCTAATTACAATCTAATCACGGGGAGATCAGAAGGAAAGGTTTAGTTCCCTTCATTCTATAATAGAAACATTAAAAAGCAAGCAAACACAGTTTTTTAAATAACAAGGGGCATGGGGAAGCACAGACCAACTGTTCACAGGGAATTAACAAACAGTTACATATTCTGTTCCATTCTCACAATTGTATAGCTAACAACATAGTGGTTAGGTATTAGACTCAAGAGCTGGTTCTGATTCCAGTTTTGCTACCTACTAGCTCGTCCTTTGGAAAGGCTTGTCACATTCCATACTTTATGTCTTCCTCCATAAAATGGGGTCACAAAGGCAACACCAAACTCATGGGGCTGTAATGAAGATTAAATGGGTTAATGTATATAAACTACTTAGAACTGCACAGGTACACATCCATATATCTACATGAATCTTCATTGTTTTATGATTTGTGTTGTTCTGGGAAGGAAAACACAGATTCTTGTGGAGCCTTAGTTAAGAATTATAGGCCGGAGGTGGTGACGCACACCTGTAGGCCCACCAGCTTGGGAGGCTGAGGCAGAAGGATTGCTTGAGTCCAGCAGTTCCCAGCTGCAGTGAGCTATGGTTGTGCTGCTACTCCAGCCAGAGTGACAGAGTAAGACCCTGTCTCTAAAAAACAAAAATAAGAAAATTTATTTAGATAACATTGCGAGATTTCTTATTCCAAGTTGGATGTTGGATCCTACCAAAGAGATTGATTTTCCATTCTTGAGTCACTTCATTTAGAACGATGGTCTCCATTTCTATCCAGGTTGCTGCAAATACCATAATTTCTCTCCTTTTTATGGCTGAGTAGTATTCTATGGTGTGTGTGTGTGTGTGTGTGTGTGTGTGTGTGTGCACGCATATTGCATTTTCTTTATCCACTCATTGATTGTTGGTCAATTTGGGCTGGTTCTATATTTTTGCAATTGGGAATTGGGAATGCACTCTTTTCAATTGGAATCACTGGTTTGGTTTGCTGCAAGTTTTAGGTGGGCTGCATAAACTCAGGGAAGGCAAGCTGTCTGGGTGGAACTGGGGTTTCCAGTTCCATTTGTTTACTGTGTATAGGCATAGCCACAAGCTATGTATTAGTATCTGAGATCACAGTGAAGTATGAGGAGGTAGAGCAAGTAACTGCTGAAGTGGCATGATTCGAGGGTCCCTGAGAAGCTCCTCCACCAGAGTGGCTCTCTTATTGGCCTTTCTACAGTGCTTGGAATACTACTCAGCCATAAAAAGGAGTGGAATAATGGCATTTGCAGCAACCTGGATAGAATTGGAGACCATTATTCTAAATGGAGTGACTCAGGAATGGAAAACCAAACATCATATGCTCTCATTCATAAGTGGGAGCCCAACTATGAGGACGCAGAGGCATAAGAAGGAGACAGTGGACTTTGGGGATTCAGGGGAAATGGTGGGAGGCAGGTAAGGGATGAAAAATTGCCCATTGGGAACAGTGTACACTGCTCAGCTGATAGGTGCACCAAAATCTCAGAATTTATCACTAAAGAACTTATCTATGTAAACAAACACCAGTTGTTCCCCAAAAACCTATTGAAATAAAAAGAAAAAAGAAAGAAAGAGTGCATCCCCAGCAAGTGGACTACTGAAGGGCTTGATGTCTCCCCAGGCACCTTCATAGGAAATGCTTCCACCGTCTCAGGTTGAATCAGGTTCTCCTGTGCTGCATTCGCAAATCACTTCACACTCTGTACAGCACTCTGAAGTTTACAATGCCATTTCAAATACATTCTCTCTGTCTGCAGTTCATACATTACATATTCTTTCCTCATTCCATAGGCAAGAAAACAAAAGGTCAAAGAGTGAAAGTGACAGAGCTGG
Source organism: Cheracebus regulus (assembly GCA_963574635.1). Classification (NCBI taxonomy): domain Eukaryota; kingdom Metazoa; phylum Chordata; class Mammalia; order Primates; family Pitheciidae; genus Cheracebus; species Cheracebus regulus. The sequence goes on along the minus strand of CAUYQU010043430.1, from coordinate 3,055 downwards.
AAGCGAAGCTTAAATCTTCTGCTTCCCAATGAGGGCTCTTTCTCTATACCACACTTGCCTAGAATTTCACAGCTCTTACACTCACAGACTTCAGCTAAAGGCACTTCAGTAGATGCAATCCATCTTACTTTCATCCTGCATGCCATGGCTCTTTGGTTCATCATTCTTCATTTTGTTATGTTAACCTCATGACACTTAATTAAGGGAAGGACTCTGAGAAGATGGCAGAGCTGGAAGCACCAAGAATCTGTCCTTTTTCCTACACACAACAATGGCACTGGCAGAATCTATCTACTCCATCTTATACCACCCACAAAAATTAAATGAAAATGGACTAGAGACTTAAGTGTAAGATCTGAAACACAAAACTCCTAGAAGAAAACATGGAGAAAATGCTTCCTGACATTGGTCTTGACAATGATAAACTGACAATGGTAAATTTTATATGTATTTACAATTCCACAATTCTTAAAAATTAAAAAAAAAAAACTAATCAAGCCAGGTTTTCAAGTGCAAGGAATGTCCTCTGGAAAGAATTCAATATTCAAATTATGCAGTTTGCCAAAATAATATTATCATTTGTATTAGGCCATATTTGCAGTGCTATTTAAAAAAAAATGAGACGGGGTGATTTATAGAGAAAAGTTTAATCACCTCATAGTTCTGCAGGCTTTACAGAGAGCATGGTGCTGGCATCTGCTTGGCTTCTAGGGAAACCTCAGGAAGCTTACAATCATGGCAGAAGGGGAAAGGGGACTAGGCACATCACATGGGGAAAGCAGGAAAACAGGAGAGACAGAGAGAGAGGGAGAGAGGGAGAGAGAGAGAGAGAGGGAGGAGGGAAGGCGCCACATAGTTTTAAATGATAGATCTTGCAAGAATTGACCATTACAAACATAGCACCAAGCCATGAGGGATCTGCCCCATGACCCAAACACCTCCTACCAGGCCCCACCTCCAGCATTGGGGATTATAATTCAACATGAGATTTGGGTGGGAACAAATATTCAAATGATATAACCATTCATACATGTTTTCTTTTCTCTCTGTCTCTCTGTCTCTCTCTCTCTCTCTCTCTCTCTCTCTCTCTCTCTCTGTCTGTCTCTCTCTTTTCTTCTTTCTTTCTTTCTCTTTTTTGTTTCTTTTTTTGAGACAGAATCTCACTCTGTCACCCAGGCAGGAGTACAGTGGTGCCATCTCAGTTCACTGCAACCTCCACTTCCTAGGTTCAAGCTGCCTGAGTTACAGGTGTATGCCATCACGACCGGCCAAATTTTTGTATTTTTTAGTAAAGACGAGGTTTCATTATGTTGGCCAGACTGGTCTCGAACTCCTGACCTCAGATCTGCCTGCCTCAGCCTCCCAAAGTCCTGGGATTATTTGTGTAAGCCACCACATCTAGCGCATTCATGTTTTCAACAGACATTTATTGAGCATCCACCGTATGCCAGTCATCACGCATGCTTCATCAATTTATAGGTCAGAAGTTGGACCAGACAAATGAATAACAAGAACACAGTGTAGTGAATGCTCTGATCAAATGATTCCTGAGGTACTGGGGAGCCATTGGAAGGGGACTCAATGTGGCCTGGAGAAGGGTGTGAAGGGAAAGTTTCCCAGGATGATGCTATAGCTGAGTTTTAAAGGTTGAAAAGGCTGGGTGCCGTGGCTCACACCTGTAATCCCAGCACTTCAGGAGGCCAAGGCAGGTGGATGGCTTGGAGCCTAGGAGAAAACAGAAAAAAAAAAAATAGCCAGGCATGTGGCATGTGTGTATGGGTCCAGCTACTCAGGAGGCTGAGGTGAGGGGATTGCTTGAAGCAGGAGGTCAAGGCTGCAGTGAGCCTTGTTAGAGCCACTACACCTCAGCCCGGGTGACAGAACAAGACCCTGTCGCACAAATAACTGAATAAATAAATAAATAAAGGTTGAAAAGATGTTAGCCAGGCAAAACAATGCCGGTAGGGTGGGTATAGTGTATGTTTGCATGCATGTGGGGTGTGTGTGTGTGTGTCTGTGTGTTCTGTGGAACAGCACTTGGAACTCCAGTGTTGCTATGAAGACTACTTTATGCTGAAGACAGTTGAAACTCAAGGGATGCAGAAAGTAGCCTCTCAGAGCTTTTCTTACCTGAATCAAAGGTTGCAGTGAGTCAAGATCGTACCACTGCACTCCAACCTGGATGACGAAGTAAAACTAAGGTGACCAACATGCTGAGTGCTAATCCACAAGCTGCAATGTTTTAATTTTATTTTTAATCAATAATAACAAATCAGGATTCAATTCACCTTAGATGGGCTAGTTAGGCAATGCCCTAACATGAAAACGAATTGTGCAATCATATTTTACCTTCCAAATTCTGGAAAATCTTTTTCTGACCAAAGGTCATCCCAATTTACAGTCCTCACTGGTCATATGTGAAAGGGCCTGTTTGGCCCCTCGTGATTACTATTATTTTTTAAAAAAATATTTGCCAATTTCATAGATAAAAATGAAATCTCGTATTTTAAGTTTTAGTACTAATGTGACTGAACATTTCTCTCATAGTCTAATTGAACATTTCTTGCTCTTCTTTTAAAAAAAATCTATTGATATCTTTTGCTCATTGTTCTAGTGGTGTATTTGTATTAGTATTTTCCTTCTTGATTCATGATTTTTGATATATTCCTACCAAGTTTTTCTTAAATTATATATTAATTTATATTTTCTTCTATTTTTATTTCCTTAGCATTTTTTTCATTTACTTTTTCTTTCATTTCATTTTTTTAATGAATTTTTAGAGCATTTGAGGTCTGCAGAAAAACTGAACAGAAAGTATAGAGTTCCCATATACCCTTTTCCTGCCCCACCCACATACACAGTTTCCCCTACTATTAACATCTGGCATTAGTGTGGCATATCTGTTACAATTGATGAACCAATGCTGATACATTATTATCAGCTAAACTCATAGTTCACATTAGGGTTTTTAATAGAAAAACTAGCTGATTTTATTGTTATCAATGCCAAACAAGTCTTTACATTAACTAAAATTTATTTAATTCAGCATAAAGTT
>CAUYQU010043429.1:0-12866 GCA_963574635.1 Cheracebus regulus | reverse complement strand
AATCAAGGTTACAGTGAGCTAGGATCATGCCACTGCACTCCAGTATGAGTGGCAGAGCATGACCCTGTCTTGAAAAAGATGAAAATAAAACAATAATACTGAAAAATGAAGAATCTTATAAATCTATAAGACCTACTTCTATCTGTGTGCCTGTTTGTGTACATATTTACATGTGTCATGTGCCTATGTGATGGTTCAATTACCAAAATACACAGACAGGCTCTAATAAACTGGCTTATAGAAAAAGCAGGCCAGGTGTGATTGTTCACACCTATAATGCTAGCAATTGGGGAGGCTGAGACAGGTGGATCACCTGAGGTCAGCAGTTTGAGACCAGCCTGACCAACATGATGAAACCCCGTCTCTATTAAAAATACAAAAAATTAACTGGACATGGTGGTGGGTGCCTATAATCCCAGCTACTCTGAAGGCCAAAGCTAGGGAGAATTGCTTGAATGCAGGAGGTCGAGGTGCACTGAGCCAAGATCTTGCAATTGTACTCTAGCCTGGGCAACAAAATCAAAATTCCATCTCAAACAAACAAAAAAGCAAGTGCTTAAATATTTTATCAGAAAAATAGAAATTTTAACTCAAATGCCTGTTAGTTCATGTGACTTTAGTAATCTTTAGTATACAAAGATAATTTTTAAATTATTGAAGAAATACGACATGAATAACTTCAGAATTTAGACATTTGGTCTGAATTGGTCCAGTTAGATACAGTTTCTGCTAGATTCCTGCCCCTCCTCCTTCAGATGGACTTTCTCTGTTGTTGCCCAGACTGGAGTGCAAAGGCACGATTCCGGCTCACTGCAACATCTGCCTCCCAGGTTCAAGCCATTCCCGTGCCTCAGCCTCCTGAGTAGCTGTGACTACAGGAATGCACCATCATACCCATTTAATTTTGTATTTTTTTAGTAGAGACAAAATTTCACCATGTTGGACAGGATGGTCTTGAACTCCTGACCTCAAGCGATTCTCCCACCTCTACCTTCCAAAGTGCTGGGATTCCAGTCATGAGCCACTGGGCATGGCATAGATGTTTTTAGGTATAAAGGTATGTTTCTGCAATATTTCTGGTATTGTTCAACTTGTCTATCAATTTCTATTTTTATATTTCAGCCTTTTTTTAGGGGCCATGAAAAGGCCAAGTTACAGGTATTTTTCTTTCTCCTGAATTCTCTGCCACCATGCTCAGCTAATTTTTGCATTTTTAGTAGAGACAGGGTTTCACCATGCTGGCCAGATGGTCTTGATCTCTAGACCTCATAATCTGCTTGCCTTGGCCTCCCAAAGTGTTGGGATTATAGGCGTGAGCCACCACACCTGGCAATTTCTGTTGTTTCAGTCACCTAGTGTGTGGTACTTTGTTATGGCTACCCTAGCAAATTTAGACACACATATTACCTTGCCTAGTATGGAATTGAAACACACATATTACCCTGCCTAGTATGGACATGGAATTTTTCAAGATTATGAATAATGTGGGTTTTCTAATAATTGAATGTATCCGTTGAAAATTGTCAAGCATAGATGATAAAGGGTCATTTCCAATCCACTTTGGGTCCCATGGTTGCCACTGAAAAGTAGAGCTGTCCCCATTTCTTTTCAGTGTTACTCAGAACAAAGCTTGTGGTTCCAGTTTGATATATAATCACAAGCTGCATTTAAGTTTCTTGAGATGCTGAGGGAGCAAGCTTCCTCTAATTTTCTAGAAATTATGAGAAATAATTATTTTGTAATGATTACTAAAGTAAAAAGGGATTTTTACCCAGGGCTTTGCAAATATGATGAGTTTTCTTCCTGCTTTTAAGGGTCATGTTTCTTAAAATCTTATAACCTAGTGACATCACTTTCATGTTTCTCTCTGCATTTACTTCTTCGTACTGAACGGGCCTTCAATGCATCTCAGTAAAGATGAGATGTGTTCTCATGTATTCTCACCGGAATGGAAGTGTTTATTCATGACTCACACAATCTAACCATATCCTAGCTACAAGATACTCACTTTGGATCTAGGGACACATAGATGTTGAAATTGGAAGGATAGAAAAGGATCTTCATGAAAACAATAACTAAGACTTTCTTATGATCTTTCATAGGGTTCTACATGTTGGCTGGGCTTAGGTGATGGCCTGAGAGTTTTTCCCGGTTCAGGGATTGAAGTGAAAGAAAACAGATGGAGTCAGGATGGTTAATAGCAGTGTGCAGAACAGACACAACCACACTTCTGCCATATTTTATTGGCTAATGCAGATATCAGATCTAGTCATGTTTAAGGGGCTGGAGAGAGATTACCTCTTGATGAGGGAGTGGTGGGTCAGACTAAAGAAAACCAAGTGTGATGGAAGATATTTTTGCAGCCCTCTTTGAAAAATACATGCAATCCAAAACATCCTATCTGCCAGAAAGGCAGAACACCATCATGCCTTACCACTGAAGTCTAAGTCCCGTGATTCTATATCTTGGAAACAATTGCTCAGAGTCACACAGAAAATGAGCACTTAAATGAAGGATTGCTCAGCCAGGGAAATTTGCTTTTGCGGAAAGATGCCATTCATTTCTTGGCAGAGCACACCAAAAAAAGCAGAGAAGGAGTTTTTATTCTTGTCACAGTCCCTACTCTGTGTATTTCACCCATTGGCTGGGGTTGGAATGCAACTGGCTATTGTTTAGCAATTTCCAAATAAAGGAGGAGTGGGTCAGTTATGAATGTGTGTGTGGGGGAGACATGCCAGGCATGTCCAGGAACAGTAAAGGTGGGAAAGATTACTTGCAAAGTCAGGAACAAGGAAGTAACTGGAGAGGCATATTTTTCTACAGATTGGGACTGGTGGGAAGGGTTGTTGACCAAGCGGTGACTAAGTAACTAGAGGCAAGGAGGTACAAGGATAAGGAAGTTGCTTTGAAGAAGAAAGAATATCTCTTTTCCTCATCTACTTCCCTCATCTCCTTCCAAAGAACAAGGAAGTAAAACTTTTTAAGAGGAACGGCTTGTTCCTAACATATAATATTCTGAGGATGGACCATGTCTTAGGAAGTAGGTGTGGAGTCAAAACTCTAAATAAAGCCCCATCTCCAGCCACAATTTCACTTTATTTTGATGAAATTTTGTGTCATTTTTGGAAAATTAGGGGCTCACAAATCTCTCTTTAGGGATCTCTTCAGTGGTGGAGATGATGGGCTTCCCTCCTCCACAGTTCTGTTTTACAGATAAGTGGTCTAGGTCTCAGTTTCAATTATTTAAAACACCAGAGACTTGGATGCATGCACGCCACAAAATGGTGAAAGAATGCTCTCCATCACTTTCCCTTCTCTCACTCACTGCACCTTGAACAATAACCTGCTCTACCTTGACCTTTTGAATGGGGAGGAGGATCACACTCCTGCCTAACCAGAGCTAAACCTGCTGCCCAAATAGAATGGTTCATTATAAAGACTAAACCCTACACCAAGAGCTCTCCCTTCACCCACCAGAGTCAAGCCAAAGAGATTTGTTCTATTTTGTTCTTTAGAAAATGGAATCTCAAGGATGATTCAGACTGTTATGGGCTAAACTGCATCCCCTCAAATGGACATGTTGGTGTCCAACATCCAGTTAACTCCCGGTAACTGAGAAAGTGACTGCATTTGAAGAGGTCTTTAAGGAGGTCATTTAGGTAAAATGAGGTCATATGAGTGTGCCCTAAATCAATGTGACTAGTGTCCTTATGAAAATAGAAGATTAGGACACAGAGAGATACAGAGGAATGACCATGTGAAGACATCCCACAGACATATGATATGTCTGTCTACCCAATGAAGTAAATTCATAAATTTTGCTTCCAGTTTTCACTTCAAGAGTGTTTTTTCTATCACTGGAAAATTTCCTAGCTTCATAAGCACCTTTTTAAGTTGCTCTAAAAATTCTGTTTTTTAATAGATATTTCATTCAGTAATCAGATTTGGAGAGCATTGACAAATTTTGCCACATTGAGACTTATAATTAATGAACATGAAAGGTTTATTTATTAAATATCCTTAAATAAAGTTTTGTCATTTTTATTTTGTGCATCATTTAGTAGATTTATTCCAAAGGTCTTGAAATATTGTGTTAGAGTTCATAGTATCTCTTTCTTTCTTGAATTTCAGTGTTGATTTTGGCATGTATAAATGTAAATAATTTTTGTTTTTCTTAAAGCTTCTACTAATTTATGTAGTTTATATATTCTCTTGCCTGATTGCACTTGCTAGGAAATCCAGTGTAATTTTGAATGCAATGGAGAGGATAGGTCTTCTGGTATCTTCCCTGTGCCCTCCTGATCCAAACAATTTCTTCCTGCTGTTTTCTGGACACTGTTTTGTATGTTCTGCCCAACCTCCACAGGCACTCTTCCTGTCTGGCTTTTATTTGGAATCAGCTAAATGGGAGTGTCTCCATGGAGAGATCGATGGAGGAGCACTGTTGGAAGGATTTCTCCCCCTGGCTTTAGTACTGACACAGGGAGAAATGAGAAGTGATTGGCCTAGATTCCTTAATATGGGATCTTCTCTCTGTATGTCAGATTAAATGTGCTGTTTTGAACACCTAAGAGTGATATTAATAGTCAGCCAGGTTAGTTCATTAAAACCTGAATTCAACTGTGGCCCAGTACAGTGTTTCCAAATTTGTCAGCACTTTAAATCACATGGGAGTTTTTGTTTGTTTGTTTGTTTGTTTTGAGACAGAGTTTTGCTCATTACCCAGGCTGGAGTGCAATGGCGTGATCTTGGCTCACCGCAACCTCTGCCTCCTGGGTTCAAGCAATTCTCCTGCCTCAGCCTCCCAAGTAGTTGGGACTACAGGCATGTGCCACCATGCCACATGGGAGATTTTAAATGGCCTCAGGTCTAGATCAACAAGTAAAGCCAATTAACCCTAATTCAGCAAAAGTAGGATCCTGGAAATAGTATTGTTCATAAAACTCTCCACGTTTGGGTCCACTCAGCAGCCAAGTTAAAAAGTAGTGGCTCACAGCAGCAGTTCTCAATATTTGGTGTGTATCAAAGTCATCTGGGAATTGTAGTAAAACTACAGAGGCCCAGATATTATTCTAGTTTAACAGGCTGGAGCCCTGATTTTATTAAATCATCTCTCCAGATTTTGCTATATGCAGCAGTTTGTGAAAACCACTAGCCTATATCAACAGAATCCCTATCACAGGTGTGCTGCAGAAGAAGGTGTTTGAACGCAGCTCAAAGAGATGGGAAAGTGGGAATGTATCCACAATATGCAACCTGCTTAGCCATCTCCTAACCCCATTCCTTGAAGGGCTGAGAGGATGATCCTTCACCAAGGCATGAAGGTGCCACTTGACACAAACAGGTATAAAAACTGCTAGGTCTGCTGAATAGTTACCAATCTTGAGTCCTGAGTATTCAGAAATTCTTACCCGGTAGCTACACCAAAGCCAGTTAATATGTCAGAGGCCCACAAATGAGCAGAAGGAAAAGACCCTATAATTCTGTTTTAGGTATATTCTTTCTACATGCCTTTCCCAGGGGAACATTTTCCAAGAGATGAATTCAATCGCATTTTTCCATATAGATAACCAATTGTTCTTAAATTATTTGCTAAATACTTTATCCACTGATCTGATATATAATGCCACCTCTGCTTTACGTATGTTCAGGACTTTCTATTCTGTTCAAAAGATCTAGTTTACTGCCCCTGTCTCAACACCCCAACTCTCTTAATTAAAATAACTCTAACATTAAGTCTTAATATCTGCTAAGGAAATTCTCTCTACTTATTCTTAGAGTGTCTTAGCTATTTTTTGTCTTTCATATTTTGATATAAAGTTTAAAATCAGCTTACTGCCGCAAAAATGCTTGATAAACATTTGATTAAGATGTATTTGAGTTCTTAGAGCATTGTAGGAAATTAATGTCATAATACTGAATCATCCAAGCCAGGATCTCGGTAAATCTCTTCAGTTAATTCATTGTCTTCCTTAATTACACTCTTCTATAATTACTCAGTAGGGTTTTTTAAGTAACTAAATTGATACCTTGTACAGAATTTTTTAGGTTTAGTTTTAGAAGTTTATATGTATGCACTTATGTGGTATTAATTTTTTAAAATTTCATTTTCCATCTTTCCAAAATAGCTCTATAGTTTTTTCTACCTACCATGCAAATCTGTTACTAACTTCAAGAATGTTCTAATCATTTGTATTTTCTGCATTCAGCATATTACCATTTGCAAACTATAAAAGTTCTGCACCTTCTTTTCAAACCTTTTCATGTGTATTTATTTTCTTCCTTTACAACACTGGGAAGATCCTCAATTACAATGTTGAATAAGAGCAGTGAAAACTGCTGGTCCACCAAACAAAAGTTGAACTGTCACTCCTAAGAACTGACTGGGTTGCTCTTGCAGGTCAGCCCTTTGGGACCCAGCCTAAACCCAGGAACTTATGGTGCCCAATATGCACCCTGCAGCATTTAGATGTAGCCTTTATCCCCCCAGCCCTCGAGGGTCTCAGACACTGCCCAGACCAGCAAACATCACCCAAGACAAAAGCAGCCTCACAGCTCCACTTAAGCTTCTAGACTTCTGCCTTCTCCTGGTTCCCGGCCTGGCAAATCTTCACTGCTTGGTTAGCCCATCTGTATCTTCAATCAGATTTTTCAAATATGTACTCTTTTCCCACTTGTCCAGTAGTACTCAATGGGAGGGATGATCCAAATTACCTAATTAGTAATTGTTGAAAACTAAAGTACAATGTACAATTTTTATCTCCATGTCACCAAGAGAGAAAATGCATAGGTATCAGTAGTGACCACTTACTTAAACATGTGTAACTTAGAGGTAATAAAAACAAAAATGTTAGGTAATATCTATTCCAGATTAAAATATGTATCTATACACTCAAACTTCTAGGAAAAATATCTGCATATGTAGTATATGACTATGACTCTTGCAGAAAAATGTGGGAGTACAGTATGAAGACACTTCTCATCATCTTCACTCCATGAGGCAGATGGTGTGAAATGAGAACCAGGGATTTGAAATGTGTTGCAAGTCTCTGCGAAAAGCATTAGAGTAAGTTCTACACAAATAAATCAAAGCAGTCTCCTCACAAATGACATTGGACTTATCTATGAGATGCATATCCTTATCAAAATGGAGTTAATCCTGGGTAGGTGATCTTTTTTAAATAAAATGGACTCTGACTCACTAGCTACTGGTCCACCACCAGTTTTTTTCTTTGCTAAAAGGAAGGCCACCCTGAGCCAGTATTTCCCAGGTGGAGGTCTCTTGCTGACATCAACTTCTAACAGGGTAAATTTTCATGGGAACCCAAAGGAAGAGCTCAAGAAAAAGGGACTAAAGGAATGACAATAGTGACAATATTTTACACTTTTATTGTGCTATCTGTCAATCAGTGGTTTTAGCACTTTAAAAATACTAATTTATTTTATTCTGACTACACATCAGATTGTATCTGTTATTTTCTCTTTTATAGATTATGAAAAATAGGAGCAAAGATCACACACAAGTAGGAGTGGAGCTGGGTTTGCACCCTGGCAATCCTGCCCCAGGGCCATGCTCACACCACTGAGCTTTTTCAGAATGTGAGGGTGATGGAGAATCCAGCTCAGGGAGGGAGACTGGAGTGAGAGAAGAAGGAGACTGCGCAGAGTGGATCACTCTGATGGATCCATGATTCCAGGAGAGAAAGACAAGGATTGTGTCACTCAGGGAAAATATTCAGAGTCTCTGGTTTAAACTTGAGCATCTTCAGCTTGAGGACAAGTAGTTGGTTGGGTAAGACAAACTAAGCAAAAGCTGCAGCTCTGAAGAGTTTCCTCTCCTGAGAATTCCACGGGAGTTTCCCTGACCTCATGGCCACCTCTCATCCTTATCTTCTAAGAAAAAGAGGAACCAGGTGCAGAAGCAGAGCTTGAAAGTAGACATGGAACATGACTGCTGAAGCACAGCACCACATAGAGACCACATAAGTTCCTGGATGTCTGTGGGCCTCCCTGACAGCGGTCAGGCCTACCACAAGAGCTTGGAAGAGCTGAGTTTTCTCCTCACTCCCCCAAGGAAGGAGACATCTCAGCCATCTTGGATGTCTCCTTCCCTAGCTGGCTAAACATCGGGCACTTTCACAGTGCTGACACTGTCACACAGCCAATGCATCCTCCAGCAGCCCTTATGTGGGTGTCACAGAGGACTTAGAGCATTTTGCCTTAAGGTGACCTCTTTTCCAGTGCCACTTCAGTCCATACTACTTGACCTGAGACGTATTAGTAAGAGTAAAGATTATATTGAAGAGGGAGACTCAGGCATCTCAGATCAACATCCCTTTTCATTCCTAAGACTGTAAACTGAAGCCCTTTTCATATGTAATTCCTGAGACTGTAAACTGAAACCCTTTTCATATGTAATTCTTAAGACTGGAAACTGAAACCCTTTTTCATATGTAATTCCTGAGACTGTAAACCGAGACCCTTTTCATATGTTAAGCTATAAACCTAAGATTCTTCCATGTGTAACATCTAAAGTATAAGCCTATATAAAGAAGGAATTTTCCTTTGTTAGGGGAGCTTGGCTGTTAAGGCAACAATGCCACCTTGCTCCCAGCTGAATAAACTCCTTCCCCCCATATTTGGTGTCCAAGAGATCCATTTCCTGTGGCTGCTCCTGCTACATATTTTGTGCTTTGGCTGGGAAGTGAGTCTCGGGTAGCAGACAGCGGGAAAAAGTCTCTTAGGTGGTTTGCCTAGCCCTGTGGTGCATCCCTGCAGGGGGACTCCTGCTCGCTGGGGTGACATATCCTGAGAGCACTCCTGGGCAGGTATTTGCCTGGTGGAAAAGCCTTGCCAGAGCAGAGCAGGGAGGCTCTGTAGTGCAGATCCACCTGTGGGGTTCGTTCCCTAGTGAGATCCCTCGGAATTGGGTCTCGCCATATGGTGAGCTTGAGCCCGGACACAGTTTCCCATTGGAGGCAGTCGAGCTATGGGAAAACCGGAACTGAAATCAAAGGAGATATAAAAATAACTTTGCTAGGTGAGGATGTGATGCCTATGTGGTCTGAGAAGACATTGTGTCTATGACTTTGTTTACCCACTATTGTTAGGTCCTGTGTTTGTTCTTGTGATTGCTGTTTGCAAAGCTATAGGATTACTGCCTCTCTGGTGCCTTGTATAGATTATTAACTTTTTAACTAGAGGTTTCCTCACCCTGATAATAAAACCTATCTGCTAATGAGACCCACCTGTGTAACTTGATTGTACCCAGTTAAGGTATCTGATTCTATTATCCTTATCTGCTACCTGAGCTTGTATCCCGAGGTCTTTCTGTTCCTTTTCATGTATAAGACAATGGTATTTGCTTCTGTAATTACCATGGTATTTGTTTCTGTAATTACTATAGGCAAAAAATATATATACTAACCATGTACAAAATAAAGTTGCTGTTTACGTATTGCTGTTCAAGTCTTGCTTATTCAGCCCTCCAGACCCCGCTTTCTGTCTACCTTTTCTTCCGTGCACTCCCCTATTCAGGTTAGGACCCTCTTGCTGGCCAAGAGTCCCCGGCAGACGTGCCAGCCTCTCGGGAACCCAGACTTAAGAAACACTTAACTTAAAAGGAAATGAGGGACAAGCCAGGTAGATACTAGGTGTGTTAACTGCTTTTTGCTACATAACAACTTCAAAACCTGAGTGGCTTACAACCAACTTTCATTTTCTCACTCATGAGTCTGCAGGTTGGCTGTTAGACATGGGTAAGGTCAACTGGTCTTGGATTCAGGCTACAGGTTGAATTCAGTTATGTTCCACAAGTTTCTCATTTTCCTTAGGCTAGAGAATACCCAGGCAAGACCCTATGGTGAAAACCCAGAGTATACAAGGTAAAACCAAGCAATATAATCACATTTAAAGCTACATTTTCCCCTGGCCAACTATCTGTCATATTACAACTGCACTTTATAGCATATTCACTAACATTCTACTCACTAACATTCCATTAACCAGAATAAGTCTCATATTCAGGCCCCAAATCAGTAGAGTGGGAAGTATACTACATCTATAGTGGGAGGTGCTACGATGTTATATAACAAAGCCTAGGGATGTATAGTCCAGTTGCAAGGGAGTGAAGAATTGGTAACAACAATCCAATATTCCAGAGTCAACCTTCTGAGTCAAGGTTATTCTCTTTCCATGCAAATACAAAATGTACTAGTATTCATTGCCTCTCCAAAACATCCCAAAAGATTCATCCAATCACAGTACCAGCCTTACAGTCCACATCATAATCCACATCAGGTCTGGAGTTATCACCTCTTGATTCAGAGACTTGTGAAATAACACGACAAGTCATCTGAACTGCCTCCTACCACCACCACCCCCACACCCCCAACCTACTATGGTAAAACAAAGATAGGAAAATTATAATGCACACCCACATTCAAGAAAAGGAAGAATGTAGCACTCACCAAATCAAAACAATTCTGAGACTTTATTGTGCACATGTATGAGCGATCCCCTATCCTGACTTGTTTTTGTTGTTGTTATTGTTTTGTTTTGTTTCATGTCCTTCAGAAGAGAGGATTTGCATATTGAAACACATCCATGGGTATACAGTCTTGCCCCATACTCTTTTTTAAAGAAAATAAGCTTTTATGTTGATATAATTTCAGATTTATGGAAAAGTTGCCAAGGTAGTGAAAGATAGTATAGACTGTTCCTGTCTACCCTTCACCCAGCTCCCTTGACCATTTTCCTAGAAAGCTTTGAGCATATGCTCTTGTTGATGGCTGTACATCTTTCTCAGCCTGATTCCTACCTATAAAAAGTTGGAAAATCAAAAAGTTCCTGTTCATTTTGAACAGGGACAGTCCTTTTAATTCAGGCTGATAATATTTTTACCACTACAGCTCTTAAGAAAACTATAGGTTATAAGTATATTTGATTCCAATAAACCTCACAACTCAAAACCACACTCAATTCTTTCTGAAATATGGGTAGATACAAAAAAAAACATAAATTACTCAGGCATTTCACAAGACCACATACTTAAGCTTTCCAAGAGCCATTTTATCCAACTGCAAGGATTAGATGCTATCTTAGTAATTTAGGTTTTATCAAAGGATGTTTATTAATTTTTTATTGCTAAGGAATTACTCCAAACCTTAGCAGCTTAAAACTACAAACATTAAATATCATATAGTTTCTGTGGGTCATGAATCCAGGAGGGTCTTAGCTGGATGCTTCTATCTAAGGTCTCTCATAAAGCTGTAATGAGGTTGTTGTCCAGGCTGTGATCTGATCTGAAAGCTTGATTGAGGGAAGATACACTTCCAAGTTCACTCATATGGTTGTTTACAAGATTGAGTTTCTCATAGGCTGTTGAGCCAAATTTCTCAGTTCCTTGATGGCTATTGGCCAGAAGTATCCTTCAGTTCCTTGCTATGTGAGCTTCTCCACAGGGCAGCCCACAACATGGAGCCTGGCTCCTATCAGTTAGTAGGCAAGAGAGAATGAGAGGGCATATGAGATGGAAGCTACGGTCTCTTGGTTGCCTAATCTCAGAAGCAGAATTTCATCACTTTTGCCATCTTTCGTTCATTGCAAGTGAGTCACTAGATCCAGTCCACACTCAGGAGGAGAGGATTATACAAAGGCATGAATACTAGGAGACATTAGATGGATCATTAGAGACCATGTTAGAGACTACCTACCAGAAATGTAAAAGTCATAATCTTAATTTGATCTTTGCCTTAAGGCTACATTGAAGTCAACACACAAGTTCTAGAATGTTGGACTGTTTTTCCTCTCAATTTAATCCCTTTGTCCAATTCTTTTTCAGGCTCATTTCTTTCTTCTAATACTTTATCAAATGAAACTAGCAATAACTAACACACACTGTTAAATATTCTACCTCAAAACCTCTTTGTCCAGTTACTCAAGTCCATTAGGTAGATTTTCTATCTTTCAAACTATCACTCAAGACAGTTTTACTAAATGTATCACTTCTACATAATTTGTGTCATCATTTTTCTTTAATTCATTTATTTTTAAGAGGTAAAAATTATATAGATTTATTGTATATCACACATTGTTTTGAAATATATATACACTGTAGAATGGCAAAATTGGGCCAATTAACACTGATTCACATACTTATTTTTGTGGTGAGAACACTGAAAACACTAAAAATCTATTAGCAATTTTCAGTATAATACATTGTTATTAACTATAGTCACAATGATATACAATAGATCTTGAACTTATTCCACCTATCTAACTGGAATTTTGTATCCTTTGACCAACACCTGCCCAACCCCCACCCCTTTACTCACGCATCCCCTGGTAACTACCATTCTACTCTCGACTTCTATGAGTTCAGCTTTTTCTTTTTTTTTTTGAACTCCACACATAAGTGAGATCATGATCTTTCTGTGCCTGGTTCTCACTTAACATAATGTCCTCCAGGCTCATCTATATTACTCCAAATGATAATATTTCCTTCTTTTTAAAGGCTGAATAATATTTCATTGCGCTACATACCACATTTTCTTTATACATTTATCTGTTGATGAACACTTAAGTTGATTCCATATACTGGCTGTTGTGAATAGTGCTGCCATGACCATGGGAGTACAGATATCTCTTTGACATACTGATTTCTTTTCCTGTAGATATAGACTCAGTGGTAGGATTGCTAGATTATAGTTTTTTTTTTTTTTCTGTTTTTTTTTTTTTTTTTTAATTGCATTTTAGGTTTTGGGGTACATGTGAAGAACATACAATATTGTTGCATAGGTACACACGTGGCAGTGTAATTTGTTGCCTTCCTCCCCTTCACCTATATCTGCCATTTCTCCCCATGC
>CAUYQU010043428.1:0-16395 GCA_963574635.1 Cheracebus regulus | reverse complement strand
AGGAGGAGAGGCATTCTGATTTCGGGTGTTCTCAGCCTTTTTGCACTGGTTTCTTCCCATTTTTGTGGATTTATCCACCTGTCATCTTTGTAATTGCTGACTTTCAGATTGGGTCTCTGAGTGGACGTCCGGCTTGTTGGTTATGAAGTTTTCTCTGTTTCTTAGTTTTCCTTTGGCAGACGCCCCTCCCCCACAGAGCTGGGCCTTTGCGGGTTCAGCTGTGCTTGCTGTGCTTCCCGGGTTCAGCTGTGCTTGCTCTCAGTCCTCAGTGCTTCCAATTGCTGTTCTCCTTGTGGGAATGGGAGCAGCAGAGCCCGACTAAAAGGGCACCCCATCCCATATACTCCGCACCGAGAAGCGCTGCACTGGGGTGCCAGCAAAACAGCCGCGTCAGCCAAAAGAGTCATGCTGGCAACTCGTGTGGCTCCTTCGCCGGTAATCTCCCAGTTTGTGGGCATCAAAAATTTGTCTGCAATTGCGGCATCCACTCGCTCTCTGCGCTTTCACTGGGAGCTACAATCCTGAGCTGCTGCTACGCGTCCATCTTGGATCTCTCCTTTTTTTTTTTTTTTTTTTTAAATTTGGGGTTTAACCATGTTGGCCAGCCTGGTATTGAACTCCTGATCTCAGGTGATCCACCTGCCTCGGCCTCCCAAAGTGCTAGGATTTACAGGTGTGAGCCACCGCGCCCGGCCTTTTTCTTTCTTTCTTTTTTTTTTTAAAGATGGAAATGTCTGAAATGGAGCAGCGTGTTTGGAACTTTCTTTGAAACCACCAAGATTAGTTATTTGCAAAATATATCTATAGGTTAGTACATTAATTGACTGTAGCATGTATGGATCTTACCTCTGGAAATCACGTAAGCAAAAAGGATTACAATATTTTAATTCCTTTAAATGAAATGAAAATCTGCCCTGGGGACTAGGTGTGGTGGCTCAAGCCTATAACCTCAACACTTTGGGAGCCTAAGGTGGGAGGATGGTTTGAGTTCAGGAGTTCCAGACTAGCCTGGGCAACGCAACAAGAACCCATCTTATTAAAAAAAAAATCTGCCCTGGAACCTTCTGGGAAGTTCGTGTGAGACTCTGATAGGCTTTTGAAGAACCGGGAGAAGGGTTTTGAGGCTGTCCTGGATGTGACTGAGCACATTGTCTGAGAGGATATCAGGCCTTGAAGCCTGGGAATTCTGACTTTTCTTGGTCAACACATGCTTATTTATCTTTAGGATTTGGGCACTGCTAGGAAGTGGGGTTGCAGCTTCCCTCTTTTTGTGGGTCCAGAAGGAATTCCTTCCCTTCTCAGATAAATTGCTCCCATTTTTCTTCTTGTTTCTAACCTGATTCCCAACCCTCCCCAAAGACAGTCATTGTTCCACCCTTCCTTCAGCATAATCTCCTTAAGGAGTTCGTATTTTCAGAAAACACACATAAACCTCCCTTGAGGCAAAGCAACAAATAGGACTGTCATCTTGGGGATTGGGAAGTACCATGATAATAAAACATCCATTGATGTCTTAATAACTTATCTGGCTACTTATGTTTTCTTCAATAATTCTAGTCCCTGTAGTGGGACTTAATGGTCTATCCACAAATGATTTGATTCTCCTTTCTTTAAAAGATGGAGCTGAATTCTCCACCCTTGAGCGTGGGCTGGACTTAGTGATGCACTTCTAGTGACTAGAACACAGGAGAAGTGATGAGATGTCACTTCCCAGATTGGGTTTTAAAAAGACTGGCTTCTGCTTTGCATGTCTGTCTCTCTCTCTCTCTCTCTCTCTCTCTCTCTCTCTCTCTCACACACACACACACACACACACACACACACACACACACACACCCCCAACTCTGAGGGCAGCTGGCTCCATGGTATGAGGCAGCCCTGCATAGAGGGAAGGCAGTTGCCATGTTGTGAAGACAGACACCCAGGCAGCCTACAGGGAGGGCCATGTGGTGAGGAAGTGAGGCCTGCCAGCAACCACAACAGCAAGCTTGGATGTAGGTCTTCTGAGGGCTGCTGGCAGCCACATGAGTGGCTCAGAAGAGTGAGCTTGGACAGGGATCCTCCTACTCTAGTTGAGCCTTAGGATGACTATAATCCAAGCCAACAGCTTGACTCATTGTCCTGGCTTCACAAGGGCTGAGTTATGTGAATCTATGATTTTCCTTGGAGAGTCTCTTTTCTTCCAGCACTGGCTTCGTTGTACCTAAGAGGCTCAATGTCCAGCTGAGATTTCTCTTACTCTCTACAGGTTTCCGATGGACACACACACACACACACACACACACACACACACACACACACACACACACACAGAGTATGTGTGTGTGAGAGAGAACAAGAGTGTGTTTGTGTGTGTATGTGTGTGCATGCACACACATGAGAGTGGGAATATGTCTATGTGTTTTGGAAGCAGCTATCTTTTTTTTTTTTTTTTTTTTGAGACAGAGTCTTACTCTGTTGCCCAGGCTTTAGAATGCAGGGGCGTGATCTTGGCTCACTGCAGCCTCCGCCTCCTGGATTCAAGTGATTCTTCTTCCTTAACCTCCTGAGTAGCTGAGATTACAGGTGCCCGCCACCACACCTGGCTAATTGTTTTGTATTTTTGGTAGAGATAGGGTTTTGCCATGTTGGCCAGGCGGGTCTTGAACTCCTGACCTCAGGTGATTCTCCCACCTTGACCTTAAGAAGCAGCTGTCCTTTGATTAAAGGCATTAAAGGGCAGTTTAGTTTGATTTTTCATTTTTTATTTTATTTTTTTTGAGAAGGAGTCTTGCTCTATCTCCCAGGCTGAAGTGCAAATGGCGTGATCTTGGCTCACTGCAACCTCTACCTCCTGATTTAAGTGATTCTCCTGCCTCACCCACCTGAGTATCTGGGACTACAGGTGTGTGCCACCATGCCTGGATAATTTTTGTATTTTTTATAGAGATGGGGTTTCATCATGTTGACTAGGCTGGTCTGGAAATCCTGACCTCAGGTGAGGCCCACCTCAGCCTCCCAAAGTGCTCAGATTACAGGCGTATGCCCCCATGCCTGGCCCAGTCACTCTTAGGCAGTGACGTGTGCCCGTCCTGATAGCTGAGTCTCCAACTGTTTAGTCTTCATTTCGGTGTCATTGCTGTCCCTTGTCTCTTGCCCCACAGATTGGGAGGTCATCCTCTGCTCATGTTTGCCTTGTTAAGGGAAGAGCCGTGTGGCAGTTGTCCAGCGAAGAATCAGTTTTCTTCTGCCTGTTCCCTTGTCAACCCCTTTGTGGCTGTCTAAGAAGAGAGGACAAAAGAGAGCCAAGTCAGTTATGATGGTTCCTTTTATGTGTCAACTTGTGGGCCACTTGGTACCCAGACATTTGGTCAAACATTACTTTAGGTGTGTCTGTGAGAAGGTTTCTGGATGAAATTAATATTTGAAGTGATTGACTGAGTAAAACAGATTACCCTTCTGAATGTGGGTGAGCCTTAGATTTTGAAGACCTGGCTAGAACAAAAAGACTGAGCAAGAGGGAGCTTCTGCTTGTCTCCTTGAGCTGGGACATCAGTGTTTTCCTGACTTTGGACTTGAACCCAAACTTTGGCTCTTGAGCCTGCTAGCTCTTGTACTGGAACTTGCACCATTGATTCCCTTGGTTCTCAGGCCTTCGGACTTGGACTAGAACTAGACCATTGGCTCTCCTGGGTTTCTAGCTTGCTGACTGCCACTCTTGGGACTTTTCAGCCTCCGTAATTGCGTTAGCCAATTCCTTATAATAAATATCTTTTAAAATATATGTACTTCTCTCTCTCTCTTTCTTCTTCTTCATTTTTCTTTTTTTGAGATAGAGTTTCTCTCTTGTTACCCAGGCTGGAGTGCAATGGCGTGATCTTTGCTCACCGCAACCTCCGCCTCCCGGGTTGAAGCACTTCTCCTGCCTCAGCCTCCCGAGTAGCTGGAACTACAGGCATGCGCCACCATGCCCAGCTAATTTTTGTATTTTTAGTAGAGACGGGATTTCACCATGTTGATTAGGATGGTCTCGATCTCTTTACCTCATGATCCACCCGCCTCGGCCTCCCAAAATGCTGAGATTATAGGCGTGAGCCACTGCACCCGGCCTCTCTCTCTTTCTCCCTCCCTCTCTACCTCTCTACTTCTCTATCTCTACCTCTACCTCTGCCTCTACCTCTGTCTCTCTCCTGTTGATTCTGTTTTTTTGGAACCCTGACTAATGTATAAACCTAGTCTTTTATTGCCTTACTTTGGTCTCATCTCAGATTTTCCAGAGTGCTTCTAATCCTCTGAGAACTTCTGCATTACTGGCTTGATTCTCTTCATTGATGCAGTCTATCATGGAATGGCTATCTTCATGACAAACCAAGCGGAAGGAGAGGTGCTTGGGTTTTCATAACTTGGCAGCTGTTTTGGAAACATTTTACTCTGAGGCTAGGCACCACTGTTTGTATTCTTGTTTTGCAGTTGGGTTTTTTTCTCCTAAGTTCTCTTTCCATATATTCTCTTGGCCTGGAAGGCATGTGTGCCTGTTTGACAGTGTCCTGGAAATTCTTTTCTAGATGGGGAGTGCATGTTGAAGGTGCTTACACATGGTTTCCTAAAATCCTGCAAAGTGGCAGTCAGGACTTTTAAACTATTGTGATAATTTCCAAACTATGGAGTTATCATGTATAGAGTTTCAGAGAACTACCATAAAGAAAGATATGAGATTTAGAATTGTTGACATAAGCTTTTCCTTTCTTTTCTTTTCTTTTTTGAAACAGAGTCTTGCTCTGTCGCCCAGGAGTGTAGTGGGGTGCGATAGCTCACTGCAGCCTCCGCCTCCTGAGTTCAGAACTGATTTTAAAATGTTTATTTGTTTATTTATTTTTGAGACAGGGTCTGACTCCAGTCGTCCAGGCTGCAGTGCAGTGGCGCGATCTCAGCTCACTGGAGCCTTGACTTACTGGGATGGAGTGATCCTCCTACCCTAGCCTCCCAAGTAGCTGGGACCACAGGCATGTACCACCACGCCCAGATACTTTTTTGTATTTTTAGTAGAGACAGTGTTTCACCATGTTGCCCAGGCTGATCTTGAACTACTGGGCTCAAGCAATCCACCTGCCTTGGCCTCCCAAAGTCCTGGGATTATAGGTGTGAGCCACTGCACAGTGCACAACCAGTTTTAAATTATTAAGATATAAGTTAAAAAGAAGAGGAAAATGTTTTAAATAATTTATAAGATAATTTATAGAATCTGTGTTGAGAGATTACTCAGTCTAACTGAAAGCACAGTAGGAGAAATTTTAGTGTAATCACATTACTGAAAATGAAGTCCTTAAACATTTCTCATTTCTTTTCAAATGTAGTTCACTCACATATTTACCAATGACCTACATGTATTCTATGTTTCCTAAGAATTGTATCCCAATTACATGCCCCATGTACATACTATTGTATATAAATGCCCTTGTGACAAAATACAAATAACATTTAATAGAGGTGTTAGTGAATATGTGATGCTTCTGTTATTTATTTTTCTCAATAACCAGATGATAAAATCACAATTGTCGTATGGATGTTTATAGGATTTTCACTGTTTTTTTTTTTTTTTTTTTTTTGAGACTGAGTCTCACTCTGTTACCCAGGCTGGAGTGCGGTGGCATGATCTTGGCTCACTGCAACCTCTGCCTCCCAGGTTCAAGCAATTCTCATGCCTCAGCCTCCCAAGTGGCTTGGACTACAGGGGTGTGCCACCACGCCCGGCTAATTTTTGTATTCTTTTATTAGAGATGGGGTTTCACCATGTTGGCCAGGCTGGTCTCAAACTCCTGACTTCAAGTGATCTACCTGCCTCGGTCCCTCAAAGTGTTGGGATTACAGGCGTGAGCCACCATTATCCTGCTTGGATTTTTATTCTTGAAAAGAGGTTCTTATGCTTATGTGCCACCCAACTCCAGCCTGGCAACAGAGTGAGACTCTGGCTCAAAAAAAAAAAAAAAAAAAATCTCTGGAGCCAGTTCTATCCATTTCCAAAGCGGAAAAGGACTTTGGCTTAAGGGTGGAGTCTTTGTATAAGGTTGTGTTCAAAGAGAACGTAGTACAGTATGCTGGTGATACCCCCCAGAGCTTTGGCAGGTTTCTATTCATTCCTTTTCTTTATCTTTTTTTTTTTTTTAATTCCTACATGCCTCAGAGGTTTGATTCATCTTTTTTCCAGAATATTGTATGTCATCTCTTGTTCTCTCCATCCATAAACCCTCTATTGAAACAGGATGCAGGTGCCTTAGCTTTTCCTTTACCTTGTTAACTCTGAAAGTATTTGACACTCCTTCACTTTTAAGGATTTTTACTGCTATTAACAACAGAGAATGAAATCAATGAATAAAAATTTGCACAATATAGAATTTTATTCAAAATGAGAATTTCTTATTCTTTATTGAAATGTAAATGAAAAAACTCAGTTTTCTAGTAGTTGCTAGAATAATGGCAGTAGACTAAGTGATGTCAAGAGTTTCTTCCAACTCTGTGTTTAATTTTTAGTGGTGCATTACTCACTTTTTCTTACTTTATCACCTTTTTTTCTGGAAAGTGCCTAAGTGTCCTTTCTCCTATTTTTCTTTTTCTTTTGAGATGAAGTCTCACTCTGTCACCCAGGCCAGAGTGCAGTAGCATAATCTTGGCTCACTGCAGCCTCTGCCTCCTGGTTCAAGCAATCCTCCTGACTTAGCCTCCTGAGTAGCTGTAACTATAGGCGTATGCCACCATCCTGGGCTAATTTTTTATTTTTATTTTTATTTTTATTTATTTATTTATTTGAGATGAAGTCTCACTATGTTGTCCAGGCTGGAGTGCAGTGGTGCAATCTCAGTTTACTGCAACCTCTGCCTCCTGGGTTCAAGTGATTATTTTGCCTCAACCTCCCAAGTAGCTGGGATTATAGGTGCCTGCCACCACATCTGGCTAATTTTTGTATTTTTAGTAGAGATGGGGTTTCTCCATGTTGGCCAGGCTGGTCTTGACCTCCTGACCTCAGGTAATTCACCAGCTTTGGCCTCCCAAAGTGTTGGGATTACAAGCGTGAGCTACTGTGCTCAGCTGTTCCTCCTATTTTTCTTTATCATTTGACTCTGAAGATAATTATTTATAGGCCACTGAATTCATGTCGTCACGGGGGAGGAGAAACTCCAGGTTATTTTCTTTAATCCCTTTATTCCTTGGTTTTTACAGGAAAACTCTACTTAATAAAAACCGATAAACACTGTTAGCAAAAAGTCAACTTAGGTATATTCTGACATACAACCATTTTATTGGTATGACAGATTGTTTTTCCCAAATATGTCTACAATAATATCTTTCATTTCACGTGTTCTACCTAAAATGTCATCTTCACAGTCCTCCCATCTAGTGGTGAGGTCTGTGTCTCAACCTCTTAACCAGACCAGATTTTTGTAAATGCCTCTACCAGTAGAGCATGGTTCAAACAACATGTCACGTTTAGGGCTAGTTTGTAAAAATGCCATGTGGTTCTAACTTTCGCTCTTGAGAGTCACTTTTGGAACCTAGTTACTATGCGAGGAGCCCAAGCAACTAGGAGTGGCCTGTGTAAGAGGGAAACTGAAGCTCCTGACTCTCAGCCCTAGCTGAGCTCCCATCTGACATCCAGGATCGGCTTCCTAGCCACATGAGTGAGCTGTCCTAAAAGCGGATCCTAATCCTTCAGATCCCCATCACCGGCCCTATGGGGTGCTCATGTAGTGTTTATATGTAGAGCAGAGATGAGTTGTTCCTATCAAACTCTACCCAAATTGCAGATTCATGAGCACAATGAAAGATTGTTTTAAGTCACTAAGTTATATAGCAGTGGATAACTGGATTGATATTCTGTTTTTGCCAGAGTTTAGAGTAGAGATCATACTGTATGTTGAACTGCTTCAACTGTGAGAATGAGATACATTTTTACCTTTAGGAGCATTGTTAGTTTTATAAGAGAAGAAAAATGGATTATATGTTCTAGTCCTTTATAGATTGTTATCTCACTTTCATTTTACATATTTATTAATTTTTTTTTACTAAAGAGCATTACAAAACAAGAAATCAAATACTGGACAATAATATTGCTACCCAGATAACTCCATTCTCACGTACTTCTAGTTTAGAAGGTTGTGTGCATGTTAATAAGCACTGATTTTAGAGTGATTCAGACCACATGTGTGACCGTGGAAGGCAGCATCATCTTTGTAAATCAATCTCTTTTTTTTTTTTTTTTGAGATGGAGTTTAACTCTTGTTGCCCAGGCTAGAGTGCAATGGTGCAATCAGCTCACTGCAACCTCCGCCTCCCAGGTTCAAGTGATTCTCCTGCCTCAGCCTCACAAGTAACTGGGATTATAGGCATGCGCCCCCATGCCGGGCTAATTTTATATTTTTAGAAGAGGCAGGGTTTCGCCATATTGACCAGAATGGTTTCGAACCCTTGACCTCAGGCGATCCACCTGCCTCGGCCTCCCAAAGTGCTGAGATTACAGGTGTGGGCCACACGCCTGGCCGTAAATCAATTTCTTTATCTATAAAATGGTATCCACTTCATAGGTTTGCTTTGAGACTTCAGTGATACTGCCACAAAATATTGGTTGTTCATTACTACTGCTTTTTTTTTTTCCCAATAGAGATGGGGTCTTGGTGTTGTCATGTTGCCCAGGCTAGTCTTTAATTTGTGGGCTTAATGCAATTCTCCTGCCTTGGCCTTTCAAAGTGCTGGGATTACAGGTGTGTGCCACCGTGCCCATCCTGGACTTCTTGATAGTAAGTGATACTGATAGATTAGGCAATGATACAATAGCAAAGACATGGAACCAACCTAAATGCCCATCAATGATAGACTGGATAAAGAAAATATGGTACATATACACCATGGAATACTATGCATTCATAAAAAGGAATGAGAATACATCCTTTGCAGGGGGACATGGATGAAGCTGGAAGCTATCATCTTTAGCAAACTAACACAGGAACAGAAAACCGTACACCACATGTTCTCACTCATAAATGGGAGCTGAACAATGAGAACACATGGACACAGGAAGGAGCAACACGCATGAGGCCATTTGAGGGTGGGGGTAGTGAGGGGAGGGAGAGCATCAGGACACACATAGCTAATGCATACGGGGCTTAAAACCTAGGTGACGGGTTGATAGGTGTAGCAGATCACCATGGAACATGTAAACCTGTGTAACAGACCTGCACATTCTGCACATGTGTTCCACTACTGAAAGTAAAATTATGTTTATTAAAAGATTAGGCAAAGCCGGGCGCGGTGGCTTATGCCTGTAATCCTAGCACTTTGGGAGGCTGAGGTGGGCGGATCACCTGAGGTCAGGAGTTCAAGACCAGCCTGACCAATATGGTGAAACCCCGTCTTAAAACAAACAAACAAACAACCAACCAAAAGATTAGGCAGTGACGTCTCAAATATATTACCTGTGGTCACTATGTTTTATTTATTATTTTATTATTTATTTATTTATTTTTCAAGACAGGCTCTCTGTCTCCCAGGCTGGAATGCAGTGGCAGGATCATAGTGTACTATATTCCTGAACTGTTGCGGTCAAGAGGTCTCCTCTCTCTGCCTTCCAAGTAGCTGGGACTACAGGTGCATGCCAGCATGCCTGGCTAATATTTTTATTTTTATTTTTTTAGAGTTGAGGACTTGCTATGTTTCCAAGGCTGGTCTTAAACTCTTGGCCTCCAATGATCCTCCTGTGTTGGCCTCCCAAAGTGTTGGAATTACAGATGTGAGCCACTGTGCTTGGCTCCATTATGTTTATTTTTTAACAAGTCCTTTAAATGTATTAATTAATATTTTATGTATAATAAAATGTATAGATTTTAAGTGTTAAGTTCACTATATGTTTTTTAAATCAATTTTTAATTGTTTAGTATTTAGTTGATTACAGGTAGCAGGCACTACCTGCTAAACGAAATGGAAGGAGGGGCCCAAGAGAGGATAATTTTTTCCCCAGAGTGCTAGTGCTTATTAGCGGATAAGGTTTATATTTATTACCTCACTAGAAGACAGGGGCAATTATTCACATTTAGAAAGATAAACTGAGACTTAGGAAATTAAAGTGATTTACCCAAAGTAACACAGCTAGGAAGTGGCACACTCAAGACAAAACACCGTTTTGTTTTGCTCTGTAAAATTTTTGCTATGACTGACTAGTGACATTGACATTATTAAGAAAAACAAAGCTTGGTAGAGATCATTTCCTGTGAGGGTTTATTAAAGTCTCATAAATGAAAGCCCATGATAAGGAGGTCTTCTGGTTTCAAATGCTTCAAAGTTCCTCAAGCGCTGCTACTTTTTTTTTTTTTTTTCTTTTTTGAGATGGAGTCTTGCTCTGTCACCCAGGCTGGAGTGCAGTGGTGTGATCTCAGCTCACTGCAACCTTCGTCTCCCAGGCTCAAGTGATTCTCCTGTTTCAGCTGCCTGAGTAGCTGGGACTACAGGTGTTCACTATCATGTCCAGCTAATTTCTGTATTTTTAGTAGTGGCGGGATTTCACCATGTTGGTCAGGCTGGTCTCAAACACCTGACCTCAGGTGATTCACCCACTTCGGCCAAAGTGCTAGGATTACAGGCATGAGCCACCACACCGGCCAAAGTTCCTCAGGCTTCTAAAACTGAGATAGTGTAATTTTATCAGGCATTCCTCTGTAATGATTCAGGCAATCAGGTAAAAGGAGTTGTTTTGGGTAACCTAGGTACATTTTTATTTTTCAGTACGAAAGAATATAAAGACTAGTAAGAATGAAAATAATTTTGTTTCTAGGCAGTTCATGCTATTGCATGTCTCTTATATATAAGACTTAGAGGCTAAAATATAAGTGATATTTATTGGATAATAGACAAGCCACATACTTCAGAGGAAATGATGGATAAGTAGTTATTGAAGTGTTACTGAGTGAAAAAACCTCTTCAGGTGTGTAGGAATAAATTCTTTGATTGAATCAGCATAGAATTCCTGCAGGCCTCAGATTTTTCTTTATTCTCTCATGTTTCAGATTCCTTTATCCTTTGCAGCATGTCAGATACATTGGTGTGTTTGAAAATTGACACCAGGTAAAGAATAAATATGATAAGTGAAAGGGTAAATAGAGTTCAAACATTCTTTCTTTCTTTTTTTTTTTTGACAGAGTTTCACTCTTGTTGCTCAGGCTGGAGTGCAACAATAGTATGATCTTGGCTTACCGCAACCGCCGCCTCCCGGGTTCAAGCAATTTTCTTACCTCAGCCTCTTGAATAGCTGGGATTACAGCCATGTACCACCAGACCTAGCTAATTTTGTATTTTTAGTAGAGACAAGGTCAGGCTGGTCTCAAACCCCTGACCTCGTGATCCTCCCACCTTGGCCTCCCAAAGTGCTGGGATTAGAGGCGTGAGCCACTGTGCCCAGCCTTTTTTTTTTTTTTTCTTTTGAGATGGAGTCTTGCTCTGTTGCCAGGCTGGAGTGCAGTGGCACGATCGTGGCTCACTGCAACCTGCATCTCCTGGATTCAAGCAATTCCACTGTCTCAGCCTCCTGAACTTGGGACTACAGGTGTGCGCCAACACACCTGGCTAATTTTTTGTATTTTAATAGAGATGGGGTTTCACCATGGCCAGGATGGTCTTGATATCCTGACCTAATGATCCGCCTACCTCGGCCTCCCAAAGTGGTGGGATTATAGTTGTGAGCCACTGTGCCTGGCCGCCTTTTTAATTTAATTTTTAATTCTTTTTTTTTTTTTTTGAGACAGAGTGTTGCTCTGTTGCCTAGGCTGGAATGCAGTGGCGTGATCTCGGCTCACTGCAGCCTCTGCCTCCTGGGTTCAAGCGATTCTCCTGTCTCAGCCTCCTGAGTAGCTGGGATTACAGGCACCACCGCCATGCCCAGCTAATTTTTTAATTTATAGCAGAGACGGGGTTTTGCTATGTTGGCCAGGCTGGTCTCAAACTCCTTACCTCAGGTGATCCACCTGCCACAGCTTCCCAAAGTGCTGGGATTACAGGTGTGAGCCACCATGCCCGGCCAGACATTCTTTATTTTGCATAAATTATTTTAAAAACTTTTATTTTATGGAAAATGCTAGCTCAGATAATGGGATAATTAGGACAGATTTTCAAGAGAAAACAATGATTTGTTCAACAGATATTTTTAAAGCATCTAATAGGTCAGGTACTTTTGCTTTTAACCTTCTGAGGGCTTTTGATGGAGAGTCTGCTTGACATTCTTTTTTTTTTTTTTTTTTTTTTTGAGATGGAGTCTCACTCTGTAGCCAGGCTGGAGTGCAGTGGTACATTTTAGCTCACTGCAATCTTCAACTCCTGGGTTCAAACAGTTCTGCTGCCTCTGCCTCCTGAGTAGCTAGGACTACAGGCATGAGCTACCACACCCAGCTAATTTTTGTATTTTTAGTAGAGATGGGATTTTACCATGTTGGCCAGCATGGTCTCAATCTCTTGACCTCAGGTAATCTACCCGCCTTAGCCTCCCAAAGTGCTGGGATTACTGGTGTGAGCCACTGCGCCTGGCCCGACAGTCTTAAAGTTACTGAAAGCAGAAAATGGTTTTCTCTGAATACACTATTGGTGGTTTTTATCTCTTCGATTTTTTCCCCTAGTTCTTATAAACTGGTAAAAATCTAGAGTTTTTATTTCTAATAAAATTTTACTTGTAATAAAAAATTTAAATGTTTTAAAATAAATTCAGTGACTATTTCGTATTACAGTATGTCCTGTACTCCTGGTATCCTTTTCTCTGTTCTACTTCTTTCTGAGATGAAGTCTTGCTCTGTCACCAAGCTGGAGTGCAGTGGTGCGATCTTGGCTCACTGCATCCTCCACCGCCCGAATTCAAGCAGTTCTCATGCCTCAGCCTCCCGAGTAGGTGGGACTACAGGTGTGCACCACCATGCCTGGCTAATTTTCTTTTTTCTTTTTTTTTTTTTTGTGTTTTTAGTAGAGAGGGGATTTCACCATGTTGGCCAAGATGGTCTCGATCTCCTGACCTTGTGATCCACCTGCCTTGGCCTCCCAAAGTACTGGGATTACAGGCATGAGCCACTGCACTCGGCCTCTACTTCTTATTTTTTTAAATAAATAAGAGTGTGTGTATATATTATTTTCCCCATGTTTAATCATTTTGGATTTTGCTTTGTGTCATTTTCCCTCTGCTAAAATATAAGCTGTGTGAGGACAGGGATTTTTTATTTTATTGATAAAGCACAGAAAATATATGGAACTTAGTAGGTGTTCAACAAATTCTTTGTTGAACAAATAATACTTTTAATATTTTAAAGTTAATTCTAGGCCAGATGCAGTGGCTCACGCCTGTAATCCTAGCACTTTGGGAGGCCAAGGCGGACGGATCACCTGAGGTCAGTAGTTTGAGACCAGCCTGACCAACATGGCAAAACCCCATCTCTACTAAAAATACAAAAATTAGCCATATGTGGTGTTGCACACCTGTAATCCTGGCTACTCGTGAGACTGAGGCAGGAGGATCCCTTGAACCTGGGAGGTGAGGTTGCAGTGAGCCGAGATCATGCCATTGCACTCCAGCCTAAGTAACAAAGCAAGACTCTATCTCAAAAAAAAAAAAAAAGAAAAAGGTTAATTATAGGCCAGGCTCGGTCGCTTATGCCTGTAATCCCAGCACTTTGGGAAGCTAAGTCGGATGGATCACGAGGTCAGAGATCAAGACCATCCTGGCCAACCTAGTGAAACCCTGTCTCTTCTAAAAATACAAAAAAAAATTAGCTGGGCATGGTGGTGCATGCCTATAGCCCCAGCTACTTGGGAGGCTGAGGCAGGAGAATTGCTTGAACCCAGGAGGCGGAGATTGCAGTGAGGTAAGATTGTGCCACTGCACTACAGCCCGGGCGACAGTGCGAGACTCCATCTCAAAAGAAAAAAAAAGTTAATTCTAATATATATACAAAAAGCATATATAACATATTTATACTTTATTATTATTTTTAAAATTAATTTATTTTTTTGAGATGGAGTCTCACTGTCACCTAGGCTGGAGTGCACTAACATGATCTTGGCTCACTGCAACCTCTGCCTCCTCAGTTCAAGCGATTCTCCTGCCTCAGTCTCCTTAGTAGCTGGGATTGCAGGCATGTGCCATCATGACTGGCTAATTTTTTTTTTTTCAGTAGGGATGGGATTTTACCATGTTGGCCAGGCTGCGCTGGGCCAACGTGTGTATACTTTAAAGAAGAATTACAGGCTGGGCGTGGTGGCTCACGCCTGTAATCCCAGCACCTTGGGAGGCTAAGGCAGGCAGATTACCTGAGGTCAGGAGCTTGAGACCAGCCTGACCAACATGGTAAAGCCCCGTCTCTACTAAAAACATACAAAATTAGCCAGGCATGGTAGCGCATGCTTGTAATCCCAGTTACTCAGGAGGCTGAGGCAGGAGAATTGCTTGAACCCGTGAGGTGGAGGTTGCAGTGAGTCGAGATAGTGCCATTGCACTCCAGCCTGGGCAACAAGAGGGAAACTCCATCTCAAAAAAAAAAAAAAAAAAAGAAGTAAATGTCTTTGTTCCCACTGGCCAGCTTAAAAAAATAGTATGGTATCAATACTTTGAAAGTTCCTCATGTTCCTCTTTTCTGTGGCATTTGCCTCCTTCCCTCCAGTATTGGAAGAATGAATTGTTTTTATTCATTTGCATTTTTTCATGATTTTACAACATGGATTTAATTAAATATAGTATTTAAATGACTGGATATGACTATAACTGTGAATCGATTTTTTAGTTTTAGATTTGTTAAATTTTATTTACATGAAGTAACACTGTATGTATTCAGTTTGCTTTATTCATTCAACATTAGGAGTTTGAGATTCATTTGTATTAATGCATATTGATATACTCCATTTATTTACACTGTTACATGGTGTTCAGTTACATCTGTATGTCACTATTCTATCCGTGGGCAGATGATTTGTTTCTGAATTACAAACAATGCAACTACAAACATTTAAAAAGTATATTCTGGTGTACATGTGCTTGAAGAGTTTCTTTAGGCTGGGTACAGAAGCTCAGGCCTATAATCCAGCACTTTGGGAAGCTGAGGTGGGTGGATCACCTGAGGTTAGGAGTTCGAGACCAGCCTGGCCAACATGACGAAACCCCATCTCTACTAAACATACAAAAATTAGCTGGGCGTGGTGGCGCATGCCTGTAATCCCAGCTAGTTGGGGGACTGAGGCAGGAGAATCTCTTGAACCTGAGAGGTGGAGGTTGCAGTGAGTTGAGATCGCACCACTGCACTCCAGCCTGGGCAACAGAGCAAGACTCCATCTCAAAAAAAAAAAAAAAAGAGAGAGCTGGGTGTAGTGACACACCTGTAGCACCAGCTACTTAGAGGGCCAAGGTGAGAGGATCGTTTGAGCCAAGGAGTTCAAGGCTGCTTTGAGCTGTGATCATGCCATTGTGCTTCAGCCTGGGCAACACAGCAAGACCCTGTCTCTGAGAAAAAAAACAAGGACATCCTTCAGCTTATGTATCTAAAGAAATTCTGAGTCATATAAAATGGGCATTTGTCAACTAAATATGGACAGTTGTTTTCTTAAATGGTTGTACCAGTTTATACTCCCGTCAGCTACTTCAGTGAGAATTGCAGCTTCCTTCCTTGCCAGCCCTTGGTATTTTAAATTAGCTATTATAGTAGGCGTATAATATGTTTTGTTTTTAAGGAAAATTTATTTTATTCTTCAGTAACTGTAATTACTAGTGGAATGTATGTTAGGTATTGTACAACTTCTCAAACCTTAGAATCATTGTACAACATCAGCTCATTCCCTGTACCAGGGGATTTTCACATAGCATTTGTTTTTTATGCCAGCGACTACTAAAAATCAGCTTCACAAAGGTAGGACATTACTGAAAGGAATGTTGAGTGACCTTATGTTAAAGTTGAACTACCTAGAACTTGTAGTTTGCATAGTATCCGACAGATGTCACTGTATTTCCCTTGAAAATTAAAAGTATTTTGCAGCATCCTTGTGAATTTGCTGTGGTACCCCAAGGCATCTGAGCACACAGTTTGGGAGCCATTGCCTTAGCATATTAATCATGGCTACCTCCAGAGAGTGAAATTTTGGATAATTAAAAAAAATTTATACTTTCTGGATTTTCCACTTTTTTTAATAATGATCATATAACACAAGAGATGATATGATTATATATATTATACATTATGATTATAGATATTGCATTTACTTTTTAAAATTTTTAACTAAAGAGAGATCCAAGATGGCCGATTAGCAACAGCTCAGGAATGTAGCTCCCAGTGAAAGCGCAGAGAACGAGTGGACGCCGCACTTTCCGACGAATTTTTGTTGCCCACAGACCGGGAGATTCCCGGCAGAGGAGCCACA
>CAUYQU010043427.1:0-40509 GCA_963574635.1 Cheracebus regulus | reverse complement strand
TGTTATGATTTCCATTCTTTTGCATTTGCTAAGGAGTGTTTTACTTCCAATTATGTGTTCAATTTTATAATAAGTGTGATGTGGTGCTGAGAAGGATGTATATTCTGTGGATTTGGGGTGGAGAGTTCTGTAAATGTCTATTAGGTTCACTTGGTCCAGATCTGAGTTCAAGTCCTGGATATCCTTGTTAATTTTCTGTCTTGTCGATCTGTCTAATATTGACAGTGGGATGTTAAAGTGTCCCACTATTATTGTGTGGGACTCTAAGTCTCTTTGTAGGTCTTTAAGAACTTGCTTTATTTATCTGAGTGCTCCTGTATTGGGTGCATATATATTTAGGATAGTAAGTTCTTCTTGTTGCATTGATCTCTTTACTGTTATGTAATGCCCTTCTTTTTCTCTTTTGATCTTTGTTGGTTTAAAGTCTGTTTTATCAGAGACTAGGATTGCAACCCCTGCTTTTTTCCCAGCCCCCCCCCCCCCACTTTCCACTTGCTTGGTAAATCTTCCATCCCTTTATTTTGAGCCAATATGTGTCTTTGCATGGGAGATGAGTTTCCTGAATACAGCACACCAATGAGTCTTGACTATCCAATTTGTAAGTCTGTGTCTTTTAATTGGGGCATTTAGCCCATTTACATTTAAGGTTAGTATTGTTAGGTGTGAATTTGATCCCGCCATTATGATGCTAGCTGGTTGTTTTGCCTATTAGTTGATGCAGTTTCTTCATAGCATCTATGGTCTTTATAATTTGGTACATTTTTGTGTGGCTGGTACTGGTTCTTCCTTTCCATGTTTAGTGCTTCCTTCAGGAGCTCTTGTAAGGCAGGCCTGGTGGTGACAAAATCTCTCAGCAGTTGCTTGTCTGTAAAGGATTTTATTCTCCTTTGCTTATGAAGCTTAGTTTGATTGGATATGAAATTCTGGGTTGAAAATTCTTTTCTTTAAGGATATTGAATATTGGCCCCCATTCTCTTCTGGCTTGTAGGGATTCTGCAGAGAGATCCGCTGTGAGTCTGATGGGCTTCCCTTTGTGGGTAACCTGACCTTTCTCTCTGGCTGCCCTTGGCATTTTTTCCTTCATTTCAACCCTGCTGAATCTGACAATTATGTGTCTTGGGTTTGCTCTTCTAGAGGAGTATCTTTGTGGTGTTCTCTGTATTTCTTGAATTTGAATGTTGGCCTGCTTTCTAGATTGGGGAAGGTCTCCTGGATAATATGCTGAAGAGTGTTTTCCAACTTGGTTTCATTCTCCCTGTCACTTTCGGTACACCGATCAAATGTAGATTTGGTCTTTTTGATTGGTACACTGATCAAATGTAGATTTGGTCTTTTCACCTAATCCCATATTTCTTGGAGGCTTTGTTCATTTCTTTTCACTATTTTTTCTCTAATCTTGTCTTCTCACTTTATTTCTTTGAGTTGATCTTCAATCTGATATCTTTTCTTCCGCTTGATTGATTCAGCTATTGAAACTTGTGTATGCTTCACGAAGTTCTTGTGCTGTGTTTTTCATCTCCATCAGGTTGTTTATGTTCTTCTCTACACTGGTTATTCTAGTTAGCATTTTGTCTAACCATTTATCAAGGCTCTTAGCTTCCTTGCATTGGGTTAGAACATACTCCTTTAGTTCAGAGAAGTTTGTTATTACCCACCTTCTGAAGCCTGCTTCTATCAATTTGTCAAACTCATATTCCATCCATTTTTGCTCCCTTGCTGGTGAGAAGTTGTGATCCCTTGGAGGAGAAGAGACCTGGTTTTTGGAATTTTCAGCCTTTTTGCATTGGTTTCCTCCCATCTTCATAGATTTAGTTACCTTTGGTCTATTCATGACTTTTTGATAGGGGTCTCTGAGTGGACACCCTTTCTGTTGATGTTGAATCTATTTTTTTCTGTTTGTTAGTTTTCCTACTAACAGTCAGCCCCTCTGCTGCAGGTCTGCTGGAGTTTGCTGGAGGTCCACTCCAGATGCTGCTTGCCTGAGAATCACCAGCGGAGTCTGCAGAACAGCAAAGATTGCTGCCTGTTCTTCCCTCTGGTGGCTTCATTTCAGAAGGGAACCTGCCAGATGCCAGCCAGAGCTGTCCTGTATGAGGTAACTTACAGCCCCTGCTGGGAGGTGTCTCTCAGTCAGGATACATGGGGTTCAGGGAGCCACTAGGAGGCAGTCTGTCCTTTGTCGGAGCTCTAACACTGTGTTGGGAAATCCACTGCTCTCTTCAGAGCTGGCATGCATGGATGTTTAAGTGTGCTGAAGCTATACTCACAACTGCCCCTTTTCCTGGGTGCTCTGTCCCAGGAAGGTGGGGACTTCATTTATAAGATCCTGACAGACTGCTGCCTTTTTTTCAGAGATGCCCTTTCTAGCAAGGAGAGAGTCTAGTGACATAGTCTGCCTGCAGAGGCTTTGTTGAGCTGCTGTGGGCTCCACTCAGTTCCAACTTCCCAGCAACTTTGTTTACACAGGTGAGGTTAAAATTGCCTACTCAAGCCTCAGCAATGGCCGATGCATCTCCCTCAGTGAGCTCAAATGTCCCAGGTCAAGCTCAGATTGCTGTGGTGGCTGTGAGAATTTCAAATCAGTGGATTTTAGCTTGCTGGCCTTCATGGGGATGGGACCTGCCAAGCCAGATCACTTGGTTCCATGGCTTCAGCCCCCTTTTCAGGAGAGTGAACAATTCTGTCTCACTGGCATTCCAGGTGCCACTCAGTTAGAAATGTGGAGATCACCCAGCTTCTGTGTCACTCTCACTGGGAGCTGCATGCCGGAGCTGTTCCTATTTGGCCATCTTGCCAGCAATTAACTCAAGTGATTCTTGAATACAGTATTTTGACTATATCTTCAGACTAAAGGCAAAAATTATAAAGAAAGATTGAACTTTAGGGTAGGAAGTTTAGTATGGGTTTAGCACTTCCAAAATTACTTTCTGTGCATTCTAGTGTATTCTAGGATTAAGTCATAAGTAAATAGATAAGGACAATGGGAACCAGGTTTCTCACTATTGGAAAAGACAATTATAAATGTGGATATAGGAAAATGTGGAATGAATCCTATGTTATTTAAGTGTAATTAGATGTTGGAATTGAAAGAATCAGTAAGAACTCATGATACATATTATCAGTCTTTTATCTTTATGTGTGTATTTTTAGCCACTACAGGCTAAAGCAATGACACACCAGCAACAATGAGCACACCTAGCGCCAAGATCTTGGTTTCTAAATATACTATTTATTAAAAAGAAATTTGATAAATAAGCTCATTTCAAGACTGGAACTGGGAAAATACAATGCAAGTCCAGAACATCTTACTGTTAAAGAAAGTTAGAAATAGCTCAAAAGATTATGGAGACATTTCAAAAAGATACATAGCCAGTTTTAAGGGATTTTATTGGCAAAGTCTGGAACAATTTGAACATCCAAATCAATAATGTTAGCAATGGATCATAACCTGTTGATGAAGGTGATTCTATAAATCCATACTAATAGAAATTAATGAATAAAAGGAAATAAATCAGATAATGGAAACGTATTTATTACTATAAAATATCAATAAATAAATGATGATGACATTAAACAATAACACTCTGGCAAAAATTGTAGTAATAATTGATTCATGCGAGAATCATCAGTGGCTAGAATGAATGGGTCAACAATATTGGGGCAAATGGATATTCTGTGTCTTTGACATAATATACTGAGAGGAATGTACTATCACTTCTTTATTACTCCTGCCAGAAATGGATGATGGAGTCAAATTATAAGAAAACATTAGATAAATCCACTCAAGGGACATTCTACAAAATAACTGATTTAATTTCCTTAAAATTGCCAATGTGATGAAACATAAAGCATGAGAGACTAAGATTAAGGAAGATTAAAGAGGCATGGTGTATTAATCTGTTCTCATACTACTATAAAGAGCTCCCGTATAAAGACTGGGTAATTTGTAAAGGAAAGATATTTAATTGTCTCACAGTTCCACAGGGCTGGGGAGGCCTCAGGAAACTTACAATCATGGTGGAATTGGAAGCAAACATGTCCTTCTTCTTTTGGTGGCAGGAAGGGGAAGTATGAGAACTGAGCTGGGGAAAAACTCCTTATAAAACCATCAGATCTCATGAAAACTTACTATATGCATAGCATGAGGGTGACCACTCCCATGATTAAATTATCTCCCGCCAGAACCCTCCCACAACACATGGGGAACATGGAAACTACAACTGAAGATGAGATTTGGGTGGTGACACAGCCAAACCATATCATTCTGCCCCTGGCTCCTCACAAAACTCATGTCCTCGCATTTCATGTACTCATTAGTTATGCAAATTTCTGCAGCCAGCTTGAGTTTCTCCTCAGATAATGGGGTTTTCTTCTGTATTGCATTGTCAGAAGGCAAATTTTCCAAGCTTTTATGCTCTGCTTCCCTTTTAAACATAAGTTTCAATTCAAAATCATATCTTTGTGAATACGTAAAACTGAGTGCTTTCAACAGCGTCCAAGACACTTCTTGAACACTTTGCTACTTAGGAATTTCTTCTACCAGATACCCTAAATCATCTCTCTCAAGTTCAAAGTTCCACAGATCTCTAGGGCAGGAGCAAAATGCCACCAGTCTATTTGATAAAATACAGTGAGTCACCGTTATTTCAGTTCCTAACAAGTTCTTCATTTCCATCTGAGACCACTTTAGCCTGGACTTCATTGTCTCTATCACAGTTAGCATTTTGGTCAAAGCCATTCAATAAGTATCTAGGAAGTTCCAAACTCTCCCACATCTTCCTATCTTCTTTTGGGCCCTCCAAACTGTTCCAATCTCTGCCTATTACCCAGTTCTGAAGTTACTTCCACATTTTCAGGTATCTTTACAGCAGAACCCTACTACCCTGTACTAATTTACTATTTTAGTCTGTTCTCGCACTGCTATAAATAACTGCCTGAGACTGGGTAATTTGTAAAGGAAAGAGATTTAATTGACTCACAGTTCTGTGAGGCTGGGGAGGCCTCAGGAAACATAATCATGGCAGAAGAGAAAGCAAACATATCCTTCTTCTCATGACAGCAGGAAGGGAAGGTATGAGACCTGAGCAAAGGGGGAAGCCCCTTGTAAAACCATCAGATCTCATGAGAACTTACTATCATTAGAAGAGCATAAGGATAACCACTCCCATGATTAAATTACCTCCCACTGGGTCCCCCATGACAGGTAGGAATTATGGGAACTGCAATTCAAGGTAAGATTTGGGTGGGGTTACAGCCAAACCATATCACATGATAACTAAACATAAAGTGTGATAATTATGGGTTGGATCCAGGACCAGAAACATCTTTTTCTATTGCTATTAAGAACATTATTATGACAAATGGTGAAATTTGAACAAGATCTGTAGATTAGATAATAGTATAGCACCCATGTAAATTTCCTTACTTTTTTCAGTTGTATTGTGGTTATATAAGAGACTATCTTGATTTCCAGAAAATACACACAAGTATTTGAACTTAATTAAATATATACTCAAGTGGTTTAGAAAAGATGGAAAATGGTAGAGAAAATATGGTAAAATATCAACACTTGGAGAATCTAGACACAGGGCATATGAGAGTTCTTTGTACTATTGCAACTTAGTTGTAAATGTGAAATTATTTCAAATGAAAACATTTTTTAAAAGTCCAAAATGATTGAAAGATAGCATCAAGATAACACAGAGTGGTAGAAGAGATTTACAATGTGTATAATTGACAAAGAGGTTTAAAGAAATGTATAAAGAAGTTTTTCATATCAATAAGAAAAACAAAAATAATATAATAAAAAATGAGCAAGGTAATTTGAGGCACTTCATAAAGGAGGATGCTAAGTGACCAATACATTTATGAAGAGGAATACAATCTTATTAGTAATGCAAGAAATGTAAATTAAAAGTCCTGTGAGAAGTCACTCTACATCCACTAACATGGCCCCAATTTAAAATCTTAGCAAACCCAAATCTTGGTGACAATGAAGAGTAACAGAAACTCTTAGACATTGTTGGTAGGAGTGACTACTGATAAAGCTGGTATTATCTACCAAAACTGAACATTCATGTACTTTAAGACTTCCAAATCCCCCTTCTAATCAAATACCCTATAGACATGTGTTAACATATTTAGCAAGAAATATATAACTGTTCAACAGAAGATTGGATATTTTATGCAATAGGCACTCCATATAGTACTATATAGCAATAAAAACAAACACATGGCAATATGATGGATGAATCTCACAAAAATGGAAAGTGGACAAAGCCAGACATAGAAGAATATATAGTATATAATTGCATACACACACACACACACACACACACACTCACACACACACTATGTAATAGGCAAAATTAAACTATAGCAATAAGAATAAGTATTTGTAAACTTTTGGAAGGAAGGAAGAGCCACAAGAAAGTTTCTTGAGTTCTGTTGATGTTCTCTTTCTGACCTGGGTGGTGTTTACATAATTAGGTTCACTCTGTGATAACTGAATTGAAAATTTTATCATCTGTCCCCTCTTCTATATGTGTCATATGTCATCAAAAATTAAGAAACTGATAGAGACATAACAACAAAAATAGCAAAAATGATTTTTAAAATAATTCTGCCAGAGATGGGTGAGTGGGTAGCTAAAAGACAGTCAAATAACATTAATACCTAAATTCAAACTGCAGATATACTATAAATGAATCTCATCATCCAGATTTATAGCTGAATCTCATCGTCCAGGTTTATAGCTGAATTTCAAAGACTTCAGTTAATTTAGGAGGTAATTTGGGAACCAGGGAAAAATAGCGTGTTAAAAATAACATTTTCCTGGGGTAGATGGAGTTAAGTCTGTGGATTACACAGGCCTTTTACGGAGATGGACATATAGCACCAAAATCTCATATATTTATATGGCTTGATCATACCTGATTTTTCGCTTGATAAAATTTGTTTTAATGATCCCCATTATGTTTGGTGATGTGCTTCAGTATAAATTTTTCCAGCAGAGTCTGACATTATTCTGAGTGCTAGTTTTATCTTCCTCTAGACAGGAGAAGTTCCCACCCTCATTTGTTATGGTAACTTTTATTTTAATATTTTAAGCCACAAAGCAGTAATTTTTCACAGTCAATGGCTAATTAAATTTAACGATCTGTTTCTGTGCTCACCAATGTTTCCTTACCTCAGTCTTTTCCTCTGGGTTTCCTTTTGCTGCCGAAGAGAAGAATTCTCTTAATTTGTTCTTTTTGTAAGCTGTAGGTGGTAAACTCCAAATTAGTCTTTGAAATCAGACAATGTCTTTAGTTTGTTCTCTCATTTGAAGAATGATCATGTTCAGAATTAGAAGCTGACAATTACTTTTCCTTGGCACTTTGAAGATAATTTTCCATTATTGCTGATTAGAAGTCTGCTACTAATCTGTTATTCTTTTGTGTTAATCTAACTTTTTTGTGTGTTAGCTGAAAGATGTTCTCTTTAGTGTTGATATTCTGTCATTTTATAGCTGTGTGTGGCTGAGGTTTTGTTTTTATTTACGCTTATTGGAATTCAGTGTAAATTGAGCAATCAGGTATTTCTACAATTTTAGAAAATGCTCAGTGATTATCTTATGAAATATTTAGTTCCTGTTGTTTTCTTTACTTGCTTTTAGTGAAATTCCTAAAAAATATATTGTAGCCACTAAATCTATCCTTTATATCTCTTAACTGTTCCTTAGTATAAATAAAGTCTTTATTTACCTAGTCTAAGTTCTGGGTAAATTTTTCATTGCTAGCTTCCAGCTCTCTAATTCTCTTTTGGGATCCACTTTGGAATTTATTTTTGATTTATTGAATTTTTAATGTCTATATACTTTGTTTCTAAGAATCTTGAGTATTTAAGTATCTACTTGTTTTTTAATCACTGCCTGTTTTTTCCCAGTTACTGAGGTATAATTTGCATCACTTTTTAAGTGTATAGTTTGATAAAATTTTGACAATTGTAAACAGTTTTATAACCATGGGGACAATCAAGATATTGAGCATTTCTAATACTCAAGAAAATTTCCTATGTCTCTTTGCAGTCAATTTTTTTCCAGACTCTTAGCTTCAGGAAATAACTAATCTGCTTTTTGTTACTAAAGTTTTGCCTTTTTTAAGTGCATTCACACACACACACATACACGACTCAACCATCTGCTGTATTCAAGAATCCAATCTCATATATAACAATACTCATAGGCTTAAAGCAAGGAGATGGAGAAAGATCTATCACACAAATGGAAAACAAAAGAAGAGCAGAGGTTGCTATTACATCTGGTAGGACAAACTTTAAACCAGCATAAAAACAAAGGAGGGCATTACATAATGCAAAAGGGTTCAATTCAACAAGAAAACGATTGTAAACATTTGTGCGCCCAACATTAGCGCACCTAGATTCATAAAACAAGCACTTCTAGACCTGCGAAAAAGACTTCGCCACATAGTAATAGTGGGAGACCGCAACACTCCACTGGCCGAGTTAGATCAACAGGACAGAAAATTAACAAAGATATTCTGGACTTAAGTTTGACACTTTACCAACTGGACCTAATAGACACCTACAGAATACTCCACCCAATAACCACAGAATATACATTCTTTTAATTTGCACACGGAACATATTCTAAGATGAAACACATGCTTGGCCATGAAGCAAGTCTCAATAAATTCAAAACAATCGAAACACCAACCATACTCACAGACCGCAGTGAAATAAAAATAGAAATCAATACCAGGAAAGTCTCTCAAAACCACACAATTACATGGAAACTAAACAACTTGCTCCTAAATGACTTCTGGGTAAACAATGAAATTAAGACAGAAATAAAAAGATTCTTTGAAATAAAATAAATGAAAACAGAGACATAATATACCAAAATCTCTGGGATGTAGCAAAAGCAGCGTTAAAAGGAAAGTTTGTAGCTCTAAACGCCTATGCCAGAAAGTTTGAAAGCTCTCAAATTAACAATCTAACATCACATCCTAGAGGAAGTCAGAACAGGACTGAACAAAATTGAGGCCCAGAAATCCATACAAATGATCAACAAAATCAAAATTCCATTATTTGAAAGGATAAACAAGATCTATAGACTATTAGCTAGGTTAACAGAAAAAAGGAGAATATCCAAATAAGCACTATCAGAAATGACAAAGGTAACATTACAACCGATCCTGCAGAAATACAAAAGATCCCCAGAGGTGATTATGAACACCTTTACGTACATAAACTAGAAAATCTAGAGGAAATGGATAAATTCCTGGAAACACACAACCTCCCAAGACTGAATCAGGAAGATATGAAACCCTAAACAGACTAATACTGAGTTCTGAAATTGAATCAGTAATAAAAAACCTACCAACCAAAAAAGCCCCAGACAAAACTGAATTCTACCAGATGTGCAAAGAAGAGTTGATACCAAGCCTACTGAAACTATTCCAAAAGTCGAAGAGAAAGGACTCCTCTCTCACTCATTCTATGAAGCCAGCACCACCCAGATAACAACACCTGGCAAAGACACAGTGAAAAAAGAAATCTACAGTATCTAATGAACATAGACACAAAAATCCTCACTAAAATACTAGCAAACTGAATCCAGCAGCACATAAAAAAGTTAATTTACGTACAATCAAGTAGACTTTATTCCTGGGATGCAAGTGTTGGTTATACAAAATCAATAAATGTGATTCGCCACATACACATAATTAAAAACAAAAACCACCTGATTATTTCAATAGACACAGAAAATACTTTTCATAAAATCCAACATCCTTCATGTTAAACATCCTCAACAAATTAGGCACTGAAGGAACATACCTCAAAATAATAAGAGCCATCATCATACTCAGTGGGCAAAAGATAGAAAAATTCTCCTTAAGAACTGCAGCAAGATGAGGATGTCCACTCTCATCGCTCCTATTAATAGTTCTGTAAGTCCTTGCCAGAGAAATCAGCCAACAGAAAGAAATAAAGAATATTCAAGTATGAAAAAAGTCAAATTGTCTCTTTGCTGATGATATGATTCTATGACTAGAAAACCGAAAAGACTCTGCCAGAAGTCTCCTGAAACTGATAATTAACCTCAGTAAAGTTCACGATACAAAATCAATGTACAAAAATCAGTAACTTTTTTTTGAGACAGTCTCATTTTGTTGCCTGGGCTGGAGAGTAGGGGCATGATCACAGCTCACTCAGCCTTGACCTTCTGGGCTTAAGTGATCCTCCCATCTCACCCTCCTGACCAGCTGGGACTATAGGCACTCACCACCTTGCTTGGCTAATTTTTTAACAGTAAAAATTCCTACTAATTGGCTAATTAAAAAATTTTTTTTAGAGATGGGATCTTATTATGTTGCCCAGGTTGGTCTCAAACTCCCGGCCTCAAGCAATCCTCCCACTTTGGCCTCCCACAGTATTGGGATAACAGGCATGACTCACTGCACCTGGCCCTTCAGAGCATTACTACACACCAATAGCATTCAAGCTGAATGCCAAACAGGGATACAATCCCATTTATAATAACCACAAAAAAATAGCTATGAATATG
This sequence comes from Cheracebus regulus, assembly GCA_963574635.1. NCBI lineage: Eukaryota > Metazoa > Chordata > Mammalia > Primates > Pitheciidae > Cheracebus > Cheracebus regulus. The sequence goes on along the minus strand of CAUYQU010043427.1, from coordinate 29,939 downwards.
TCTTATCAAGGATGTGAAACATCTCTGCAAGAACTACAAAATGCTGCTGAAAGGAATCATAGAGGAAAAAATGAAAAAATATCCCATATGCCTAGATTCAAAGAAGCAATATTGTTAAAATGGTCATATTGCCAAAAGCAATATACAGATTTAATGCAATTTCTATCAAACTAGCCATGGTATTCTTCACAGAATTAGAAAAACTATTCTAAAATTCATATGGAACTTAAAAAAAAAAAAAAAGAGCTCAGAGCTCAAATAGTAAAGGCAATCCTAAGCAAAAGGGAAAAAGCCAGAGACATTACAATACCCAACTTCAAACTATACTACAGAGCTACAGTAACCAAAACCAGCATGGTATGGTAGAAAAACAGACACATAGACCAATGGAACAGAATTCAGAACCCAGAAATAAAGCTGCACACCTATATCCAAGTGATCTTTGAAAAAGTTGACAAAAATAAAAAATAGTTCTGAAATAACTGGCTATCCATATGCAGGAGCAAAGATAACATGATGAAGATGCCCAAAGCAATTGAAACAAATGTAAAAATTTACAAATGGGATCCAATTAAACTAAATCTCTTCTGCACAGTAAAAGAAAATATCATCAGGATAAAAAAAAACCTACGGAATGGAAGAAAATTTCTGCAAACTATGCATCTGACTAAGGTCTAATATCCAGAGTCTACAAGGAACTTAAACAAATTTACAAGAAAAAACAAACCCCATTAAAAAGTGGGTAAATGATATGAACAGACACTTCTCAAAAGAAGACAAACATGTGGCCAAGAAGCATATGAAAAAAACCTCAACATCATGGATCATTAGAGAAATCCAAATCCAAACCACAATGAGATACCATCTGACACCAGGGAGAATGGCTATTAATAAAAATAAAAAAAATAACAGGAGCTGGTGAGGTTTTGGGGGAAAAGGAATGCTTTTACACTTTTGGTGGAAATGTAAAGTAGTTCAACCATTGCAGAAGACAGTGTAGCAATTTCTCGAAGAGCTAAAAGCAGAAATACCATTCAACCCAGCAATCCCATTACTGAATATATACTCAAAGGAGTATAAATCATTCTATTATAAAGACACATGCACATGTGTGTTCATTGTAGCCCTATCCACAATAGCAAATATATGAACTCAACCTAAATGTCCATCAATGATAGACCGGACAAAAACATGGAATACTATGCAGCCATAAAAAGAAATGAGATCAAGTCCTTTGCAGGGACATGATGGAGCTGGAGGCGATTATCCTTAGCAAACTAACACAGTAACAGAAAACCAAATGCCACATGTTCTCACTTATAAGTGGGAGCTAAATGAGGAGAACACACTGGTACATAGAAGAGAACTGCACACACTGGGGCCTTTTGGAGGGTTGAGGGTGGGAGGAGGGAGAGGATCAGGGAAAACAATTAATGGGTACTAGGCTCAATACCTGAGTGATGAAATAACCTGTACAAAAAAGAATCCCTATGACATAACATTTACCTACGTAACAAACCTGCACATCCTACACATGTACCCCTGAATGTAAAAGAAATACTTGCTTGTTAACCACAGGCAAAGTGTTGTACAGCAGTTCTCTAGAGCTTATTCTTTTTGCTTGACGAAGAGTCTGTGCCCATTGATTAGTAACTACCTGTTTTCCCCTTTTTCAGCCTCTGGTAATTGCCATTCCACTCTGATTCTATGAATTTTACTGTTTTAGTTACCTCATCTAAATGGAATCACACAGTGTCTGTCTTTCTGTCTCTGGCTTATTTCACTTTGCATTGTGTCCTCCGGGTTTATCTGTGTTGTCACATATGGCAGAAGTCCCTTCTTTATAAAGACTGAATCATATTCCATTGCATGTATATACCATATTCTCTTTATTAATCTGTCAATGGAAATTTAAGAGTGATAATATATCTTTGAGATTCTGACTTTCAAATAAATTATTTTGAATAAATATTCAAAAGTGTGATTACTGGCTTATATGGTGGTTCTATTTTTACATTTTAGAGAAACCTCCATACTGTTTTTCACAGTGGTTGCACAATTTTGCATTCCCACCAACAGTGTACAAGTGTTCTTCTGGTTTCTACATATCTTTGTTGTCTTCTTCTTTTAATAATGGCCATACTAATGGACATGGGGTGACATCTCACTGTAGATCTGAGCTGCATTTCTCTCATGATTAGTGATGTTGAGCATTTTTTATGTCTGTTGACCATTTTTACATCTTCTTTGGATAAACATCTGCTCAAATTCTTAGCCCATTTTTGCATTTGTTTATTAGTTTTTTTCTATTGAGTTGTAAGAGTTCCTTATGTATTTTGGAGATTAACCTCTTATGTATATGGTTTACAAATATCTTCTCCCATTCTGTACATTGCTTTTCCAGTTTCTTGACTTTTTTTCCTTTTCAATTTAGAAAATTTTCAATTTGTAGACAACATCTGATATAATAGATAACTCTAAAGATTTCATTTAAAAAACCTGCTAACAGCTCAACATCAATCTGTCTGTTGAACAAATGCAGTAAAGTTGCAGGATACGAAATCAACATACAGAAGTCATTTACATTTTTATACACTAACAAAAAACGATCTAAGAAGCAAGTTTACAAAGGCAATTTTATTTACAACTGCACCAAAAATACTTTAGGAATATACATAACTAAGAAGTTGAAAGACATGTATAGCGAAAAGTACAAACTTGATAAAAGAAACTAAAGAAGGCACCAAAAAAATGTAAGGACATCCTATATTCACGGGTTGGAAGACTTAATATTGTTAAAATGTTCATATTATCCAAAGCAATTGCCAGGATCAATGCAATCCTTATCAATATCGCAATGGTATATTTTACAGAAATAGAAAAAAACAAATCTACAACTCATATGAAACCACGAAACACCAAGACTAGTCAAACCAGTCTTGAGAAGAAAGAACAAAGCTAGAGGCATCACACTGGCTTGATTTCCAACTATATCAAAAGGCTACAATAACCAATACTGGCATAATGACAGACACATAGACCAATAGAACAGAATAAAGAGACTAGAAATGAATTCATGCATTTATGGTCAACTACTCTTTGACAAAAGTGCCAAGAATACACAATGGGGAAAGGATAGTCTCTTTGACAGATGTTGTCAGAAAAACTGGATATCTACATGTAAAAGAATGAAATTGGGCCCTTGTGTTGTACCATACACAGCAGTGAACTCAAAATAGATTAAAGAGAAACATAAGAGTTGACACTGTAAAACTGCTAGAAGAATGCAAAGGGGAAGAGCTTCATCACGTTGGTCTTGGTGGTAATCTTGTGGTTATGACACCAGAAGCACAGGCAACAAAAACAAAGTAAACAAGTATTCCATTGTGTGTGTGTGTGTGTGTGTGTGTGTGTGTGATATACTGTAATTTACTCATTCATTTATTGATGAACCCTTGGGATGTTCCAAATTTATGAGGATGCTATATGTATTCATGTACATGTGGACATGTTTTTATTTCTCTCTTGGGTAAGTATCTATGAATGGAATTGCTGGATGATGTGATAGGTGTATGTTTAGGTTTATAATACACTATTAAACTGTTTTCCAAAGTTGTGTCATTTTACTTTTTAAACAGAATGTATGAAATTTCCATTTGCTCCACATCCTCAACACTTGATATTGCCGATCTTTTCAATTTTAGCCACTCTAATGGATGTGTAATGGTATCTCATTGTGACTTTTTAATTTTCTTGATAATCAATGATGTTGTACATGTTTTAATGTATTTATTGGATTTATACATTCTGGATATAAATCTGTTATCAGATACATGCTTTTTGAATATTTTCTATTATAACATGGCTTGTTTTTTCATTTTATTGCCTCCTTTTTTAAAGCAAAATTTGTAATTTTGGTGAAGTTTATTTTAGTAATATTTTGTCTTGTGGTTTGACTTTTTCTGTCCTGTTTAAATCATTATTGACTAATGCAAGGTCACAATGATTTTTCTCCTCTGTATTCTGGGAGTTTTATAACTTAGCTACTATATTTAGGTTTAATATTAGTATTTGTTTTTTTTAAATGTGGTGAAGATAAATGTTGAGGTTAATTTATTTTCATACAGGTATCCAATTTTTCCAGTAACATTTTGTGTAAAGATTATCCTTATAGTCAAAACACAATTGGCCATATAAGTGAAGATCTATCTCTAGGCACTCTCTATTTGGTTCCATTGATCTATACATGTGTCAATACATGAATGCCATACTGCCTTGAATCCTATAGTTAAGTCTTAAAATTTGATAAAAGAAGTCCTTCATCATTTTTTCTTTTTAAAGATCAATAAGCATATGAAAAGATCCTCGACATCATATGTCATTAGGGAACTGTACTTTAAAACAATAATGAGGCCGGGTGCATGGCTCACACCTGTAATCCCAGCACTTTGGGAGGCCAAGGCAGGTGGAACCCCTGAAGTTGAGAGTTTGAGACCAGTCTAGCCAAAATGGTGAAACCCTGTCTCTACTAAAAATATGAAAATTAGCTGGGCATGGTGGCACACATCTGTAATCCTAGCTACTTGGGAGGCTGAATCAAGAGAATTGCTTGAACCCGGGAGGAGGAGTATGCAGTGAGCCGAGATCACGCCACTGCATTCCAGCCTGGGCGACAGAGCAAGACTCCATCTCAAAACAAAAACAAAACAATAATGAGATACCACTACACATCTACTGAATCCCAAACACTGACAACAGAAAATGCTGGCAAGAATGTGAAGCAACAGGAACTCTTATTCATTGTGCACTGGAATGCACAAGGGTACAGCCATTTTGGCAGACAGTTTGGCAGTTTCTTACATAACCATTAGATCCAGCAATTGTGTTCCTTGGTATGTACTCGAATGAACTGAAAACTTAGGTCACACAAAAATCTGCACATGGGTATTTACAAAAACCTACACATGGGTATTTACATTTATTCATAACTGCCAAAGCTTGGAAGTAAACAAGATTTTAATAGGTGAGTGGATAAACAAACTGTGCTCCATTCAGAAAATGGAATAGTATTCAGCACTAAAAGAAATGAAACATTAAGCCATGAAAAACAGAGGAAACATAAATGCATATGATTAACTGAAAGAAGCCAATCTGAAAAAGTCAAATACTGTATGATTCCATCAAATGATATCCTGAAAAAGGCAAACTATGGAGTTGGTAAAGGGATCAGGGGTTGAGGGTGTAAAGGGATAGGTAGGTAGAGCACCCAGGACTTTAGGGCAGTGGAACGATGCTGTATGATACTATAATGGTAGATATATGTCATTATACTTTGTCAAAATCATAGAATTTACAACACTGAAAGTGAACCTCAATGTAAACTATGGACTCAGAGTGATAATGATGCATCAGTGTAGCTTCATCCATTATCCAAACTTCCCATTCACAAATGGTTGCTGATGACAGGGGCGGCAGTGTTTGGGTGGGGTAAGGAAGGTGTGGGAATTCTATTTTCTGCTCAGTTTTGCTGTGAATCTAAAACTGCTCTAAAAAATAAAGTCTTAATTTAAAAACAACATGTTTTTAAAAGAGTTGTGGAGTATAATTAAGCAAGATAGCATAACCCCGTGAAAAATGCTAGTAAATCTGAAAAAAAACTTTGTGCACTATTTAGAGCAGAAGTCATCTACAACTTTTATGTCAATGTGAAGGATAAAATGTTAAAAAAAAATCAGGGCTGAAGACATGATCCTAGAGACTTCATGTTTCTATTTTTCAGTTTTTCTCCCTGGAAGTATGCATTTTCACCCCATTTTTAATCCATGTAACTGACTCATTTCCCAAGCCATTCTTCCCAGTCTTGCCTATAGAGATGTGATATCCTTGTTACAATGCCTTGTTGGAATCCAGGTATGTAGACTATTTACTAGTCTAGGAATTGTATCAAAAAATCCCAAGGCTTCTCTGTGTTTTCTTAGTGCAGCTATGTGGGGCCGCTAATGGTCACCATTTATGGTGAGGACCAATGTTTTCTACATTTAGGTTAGCTCAGCAGAAGTCTGAGTGCTGTTATATGTAAGTTATTGTGGTCATTGCCAGGAAGAAAAAGTAATCCCTATCTTTAAGGGATTTTGAGTCTATTGAGTACATAAACAATCCTTAGGAAATTAGTTTTGGAATCTTGATCAGATGAACTTTACAATCACCAGCCCCTGTATGGGAATTCCTTCCCCTTTCTTTTTGTTAGTGTTGAGAATATGTATTCCAGAGCTCCTCATCTCTCACACAACTTTGTACCCCCAGTTCCTCAGGCCGTATCAATAGGCTCAAGGATCTTTTAAAGGTGCCCTGCCCAGATGACTTGCTCAATTTCCCTTTATCTCTGGACTTAATTTGAATTTTCCCTTACCCATTTTATTTCTACTCAGTTTAAAAATCTGAGTTTCTGACTGAGAAGTTGAGCAGGGAAGACAGGCAGAACAGCTTCCTTCTCTATAATTTATTCACATCTTCAAACTCAGCCCATCAACTTACCCATCCTGTTCCTTTTTCTTGTTTTAAACGTAAGTGAAAACACATCCTACCCAACTATCCTAAATAGATTTCTGAGCATCAGTGTCTTTTTGGTTCTAGAATTTCTGATAAATTTTTTCCATGTCTTTGTCCTTTAGAGAAGAAAACATACCAGAACAGAGATGTGGATTCTGTTCTTGGTGCTGCCATATATTTGCTGTGTGTATTTGTAAAAATTAGTCAGTGTTTTTGATGCTCAGTTTCCTCCTCTGTGATGCGGGTGTTGTAATAACTATGCTGACTATAAGGTGGCTTTAGCTTCAGGGTCAAAACCAGGGTCCACAGATGTTAAAATGTCCATTGAAAACAACGAAGTATTTCCAAAAGGTTACATGTTATTTTAGTAAACTCTTACTATTATTTGAGTTTTAAGATCTAAAAATTGATATTCGCGACAGCATGGCCCATGAATAAATGAGTCTGAATCTAATTAAAAGGTAATGTTCCACTATTCAGATTCCTCTGCCTCGCAGAGTAGAAAGGCAGGTTTCTCCACTGGGATTCTTGGCTCAACTTTGAGAGCTGTGTTTATGCTGTGCTTCGCTGGGGACAATCTCAAAGACACAATATCATGGGAATTAAATTGAATCACTGGAAAATATGATGTCAGGAAAAACAAGCACAACTTTTCAGCTTTATTTGCTCTACTTTCGCCCCTTTGATGAAGTGAGTCACAAATTAGTAAATATAAAGTTCATTTGGGGGCCATGTGATTTATGTGGAAATAACATACTGAATAACATCACGGGTCTCTTATGCATAGCATTTAAAAGCATCTTCTCTCTCTCTCTCTCTCGAAGTGAAGGCCAAGGGAAGAGTTTGCTGTGTATCTCTTCATCAGATGTGGTGTTCCCAGATGAGACCAGGCCAAACCCCCAAGCTGAACTGAAACCTAAAACAATAAGCTCAATGTTGCTGAGATTCTGTCCCATTCCCTTGGCAAGTTAAGTTCTCAAGTGTTTCAGATAATTTCTTTGGTTGGTTGATCTTCATTTTACCTGCAATAGCATCTTTATGAAAATAATTCCACAGGTCTCCTCCTAGTTTAATCTATCTAATAATTTCCGTATGTATCACTCTTTCACTACATTTATGGATGGGCGGCTTCTGTTTATTTTATCTTGTGTGTACAATAGCCCGTCCCCAATAGCAAAAGTAAGTTAGTCAAAAACCTGATGGGGAGAGAATTTGCAACTGACATACTTAACTCCAGAGAAAACAGTGGAGGAGTCCTCATAAATATTAATTATGTGCACTGCAAAGTCGGGATGCTGAAAGGGATGACAAATGATATTTCCCATCTTAAAGGGATAACAAACTGTTCTGTAAAATTACTTTCTCACCATTCCTTACTTGCCAGAGATGCTAGAAACCCCACCCCAGGAATTCCAATGAGATGTTTTTCCACATTTTTGCTCTGATACAGGTAATATAAATAGTAAGAGGCATTTTCATCTATGTGTGGGGTTCCCCCATCAAAATATTCAGTATTTTTCTGGTTTTATGAATCAGGTTTGCTTCCTATTTCTTGAGTCCCATCTGAGGGCCTAGTACTTGGATATTTGATATGGGAACAGCCATGAATGTTTTCTAACAACCTCAGCATTGGTGATCAGGTGGGTACTTCTCTGATTCCATCTCCTGGAGGTGATAGCGTGGCATTCATGCTCTGATTCCATCTCCCGGAGGTGATATACCATGTGGGTTCTAGTCCTGACAACACCAATCTGTCCTTCCTTAGCCAAGTGACTAAGTGTACTCTAGAAGGCTTAGTTTTCCTGTCAGTAAAATGGAAGCAATTGCAGCACGCATTTCCTGTCCTTGTTTTGAGGGTTGCTGGAGATGGTGAGTGTGAAATGCACAGCAGGGCCCCACACAGAACCAGGATGACCAAGCGTCCATGTTCCTAACAAGCACCAGCTTCTCCTCTTGGCTCTGTCGGACAACTTTGTGGCAAAGCATGTGTTCTTGGCATCGTGTGCACACATTTCAGTTTCGAATCCAAGAGCTGTGTTTCCTTGCACTTGTTTGTACCAAGCTCTTCCAAGCTTTATTTGAAAAGCGTCTTGCCATCACACTATTACTCTTAACTCCCAGCCCCAGTTCCCTTTTCCTGATTGTTCTCTGGAGCCATGAATCACTTCACACAAATTGGTCCCGAAATTCTGGCACTTATCAAAAAGTTGTACAGAAATATGTCCCTGTGCACTGACATTTCTTAGATAGGAAGTTTTACATTTGTGTTTCTTTTTTCTGTCCCAAACAAGGTTAGATTCTTTCAGCTATGTGTAATAGAAAACCTCAACTCAACTTGTTTAAAGAATAAGGAGTTTATTATCTTATATGACAAGAGATCTGGAGATAAAAGGCCCTCAGGGTTGGTTAATGACATAATCAAGATCCCTGGTTTCGAAGGGTACCTGTTTTTGGGTACCCTTCAGCCCTGAACATTGCTACAATTCCACTCTTTCCCCTGCACCACTAGGGACATACAAGCAGATAAATGGTCTAACAGTCTCCCAAGACAATTGTGATTTCATCCTCTAGGATGTCTTTGTTTTCTTACTGTCTTTCCTGGGACCCCGTTCACAAGTCTATGCATCCGTTAGCAATATATTTGAATTATTAAGTTGTTCATCTTGTTGGTTCTATAGTGATCTTTCTGAGGTCATAAGCCATGTCCTATTCATAGGTAAAATCACTAGGCCCTTGTAAAATACAAAGTGCAGGCCAAGTGCTCCAAACTCTTTTTTTTTTTTTTTTTTGAGATGGTGTCCTGCTCTGTCACCTAGGCTGGAGCGCAGTGGTGGGATCTCTGTTCAGTGCAACCTCTACCTTCCAGGTTCAAGTGATTCTCCTGCCTCAGTCTCCCAAGTAGCTGAGATGATCAGAGCCCAACACCACACCCAGCTAATTTTTATGTTTTAGTAGAGATGAGGTTTCATCATGTTGGCCAGGCTGGTCTCAAACTCCTGACTTCAAGTGATCCACTTGCCTTGGCCTCCCAAAGTGCTGGGATGACAGGTGTGAGCCACTGTGCCCGACCGTAAATTCTTTTTCATAGGAGAAAAGGAAGGCAGGCAGATGAGGGAACTTTTGGTGCAATCTGCTTGATGTTTTAAACGGAGCCAGTGGCCCTTTGAGGAGTTAACATGATTGAGATGCCACACAAACTGGAAACAGCTGTAAGAGAGAATCTCTATGGTGCTTTAGTGTCTCACTCCCTGCATGCTGCCCCGGCTTCCTGGGTGAGCTTTGTGGGTCTGGTCTCTTAGTGTAGATGTGGGTGTTGTGAGGCAGAAGGAAGGGGAGTGTAGTCCAGAATGCGTTGCAGAGTAAACACTGCCCCTCACTAGAGACGTCTGGGCAGGAAATTCTCCGTGGAAGGGGCTGGGGGCTTAGTTCAGGAGACATCAGGGATGGATTTGGTCTCTGAGGATCTCGTTGCCATAATCGTCATTATACAAAGTTATTCTGAAGGTACCTAAACATTTTTTTGATTTCTTTTTTGGTAACATTTTTATTCTTTGTCCTGGGTGCCTGGGGAGGAATGAGGGGATGGGATACAACTTCTCGGTGGAAGAAGTGGTGAGGTGGAAGGATCAGGGACCCCCAAACCAGGCATATATGGAGAGCACTCCCTACTTGTGTGTAACTGGACACGTTACATCATCTCTTTGAGCCTCAGTTTCCTTCTGCCACAGAGATGACCACGCTCACCTCTGGTATGTTGGGACAGTAAGTCATGTCATCAGTGTAAGGTCTTCGGCACATACGGGACCCCGTGAACATCAGTTCCCCCCAACCCCCTTTCCTAGCAAGGAGAGCGAGGCTACTCGAGACTTAAAAGCCATAAGTGTTGAGCCCCTCCTCTGAACCCCAGAGCCTCAAGGATCAGTTCAAGTTTGTGTAATTTACATGCAAGCAAGAGTGAGACATAGACACTGAAACCTTCGTGAGCAGCAGATCCATCAGTGCTGGCCTGGAGGCTCTCATCATTTGCTGTCGCAGGGTGACTGATCCTAGGAGAAAGGAAGTCACCAGATCACCAACCCCTCTTTGTGATGCGGAATCACTTCCCAGAGCATTGGTCATCAACCCTGAGGGCATTAGAAAACACTCAAGGCTGTTCCCACATCCACTACGCAGGAAGCACCCTTTTCTGCAGCCGTCAGGGAGCTTCAGAGCCCGTTCCTGGGTGGAAGATGCGTTTCTGCAGCCCTGTTGCAGAACACATCAACAAAGTGCTCCCTTGGCCAATGAGGAATCTAATACCGAGTTTGCACCAAAAGACCATCAGAAGAGCTGGAGCAGCAGACGCTAACTGGGGAGGCCCTGTGTCCAGTCAACACAGTAGAGGGCCTGTGCTGGCAGGATGTGGCCAAGCCCGCCCCAGCAAGGCCAGCATGGCTCTGTGGGTCCCCGCCGTCCATGAAGGGACAAGGCGAGACTGGGGACAGCCCATCTGGAGCCAGGCGGGACTCGGATCTGCCCTGCGTGTCAGGGCAGCATGTAGAGGAGGTAAATAGCACATGACTGGGTCATGTCTTCATTAGTGAAGCGTGGGCTCAGCCATTTTCCAACAGTCAATTTTGTCTTGTTCAGAGTTAAAAGGAGCCCTTGAGATGTGGCTGAGGAGCAGCGCCTGTCCCAGAGATGCCGAAAGACATTTGGATAAACTCTCCTGTGACCTTGTGAGACAAGCAAAAGCCTGAACACTGCTGGACAGCACCCTCCCAGAGCCCTTCCTGGGGGTGACATCCTCACACAAGCCAACGTTGTCCACACTCGGCACAAGCTGATGGCTACTCTAGCACCCAGCTTTGGGGACAGTTGCAAGGGACTCCCATTCACAAAGGAGGCACCCTATTGCTCATCTCTACACTGGTACTGCCCAGGGTCCAGGTACCTTCCCGAAGCCCCCAGACTCCCTGAGCCAGTGGAGGTGGCTTCTGAGCACTTATATTTGCTGGGCACTGTGTTTGAGCACTTTACACAATTATATCATTTAATTTTTATGAGACTGTGAGGAGATATTTGCCATGGTCATCCCATTTTGTGATTGAGAAAATTGAGGCTTTGGGTGGTCCCATGCATGGATGGTCAGACCAGCAAATCTCATCCTCCACTTCAGCAATTCTTAACCCTGGCTGCACACTCAGGTGGCTTGAGGAGGTTTTCCTGAGTTCCCCCAGACTCTTGGAACCTTGATCTTGGTGTGCTGGGGGAAGCAAAGGCAGCTGTGCCTCTGCTCCTTGGTCTGGAGTGGAGAGCCTAGGCCTCCTGGAGTGTGTTTCCCTCTCTGGGCTGGGCTTCTCTGGGCATTCTTGCCTGTTACATATCCCCTGGGCTCTGGCCGTGGTCAATGCCAAAGCCCCAGGGGAGGGTCAGCCTCTTTTGCTGCCTTTTTCTTTAGAGAGCATGGTGATATCAAGGCTGAAGAAAGTCAGCCAGAGGGAAATGCAAACACTCGGTGGGAGAAAGACATGCCCTGCTTTTCTCAATCAGTTTTCATGACCATTGCAGATGCATTTCTGTTTTACTCAGGAATTTCCTTTCCTCCTGTATTTTACACAATCACCGACTCTAATCCAAGTGCACCCTTCATCCTACAGTCAGGACTTGGCTTACTGTTTCATAAAACAAAACATGTCTACTTTTCCATTAAATATTAATATCAGCATAATCAAACTGAACCATCGGAGTTTTAAATCATCTCACTTTTGATCATTAAATCCCATTTTGGTTCTTAGATGATGTCAATAAGATTTAATATAAAAGTACACTGCTGAGGTTCTAATGTCACAAGAAAAATTATATTCTCCCATGATGTCACCTTGTGATTTCCCGATGTTTACTCGTGACATAGATAAGTGGATCTGAGTGCAGATTTTTAGACAAAATGCCATCATTGGAATGTATGCAAATCCATCTTTGCAGCCGATAGCTGATGACAAAGGAGGTGTGGGCTCTTGCTGACTGTTGGAAGCTGGTGATCACATATGCACCTTGACCCTGGGGAGTCTTCCCTTATTAGTAAGGAGTACAGGAGTTGGGAAATCCTGCAGTTTTCTCAATAGAGTATGTGACAAACAACAAAAAAGAGAAGAAGAAGAATCATTCTGTGGTAAGGGGTGGAAAGATCTGAACATGGTCTCTGACAAACCATGTGACTTGATTCATGAGAAGCTTGTCCAGCAGTTTTAATGGTAAAGATATTTTCAACCTGTTCTTGGATGTGGTTCTTGCCTCACATAACAAGATGCCAGGTTTATTCAGGTGCCACTCATGTTCTAGAAAGACTTTTGTGTTTTCAGAGGTCAAAATAGAATGACCGATGGTTACCAAAAGCTTTGGACAGCAAGTAAACCATAATGCAAAGGTCTTACTAACAAATGTCCTCAAACTCCAGCTGCCCAGACAACCTGCCAGCCTGACCCAGGAAGCTCACGGGGCAGCTGCAGTGTATGTGATGCATAGGGTGAGAATTTGGGATGGTGAGTAATGTTAAAATAGTATAACTGATGAGATTTGGATGACAGGCACGCTCGCTGCTTCCAGATCGTTTCTGTGAATAATAAAATGCTTCCAGCTCCTTTGAAACCAAACTGCCTCTCTTGTGGTTAACAAGGGTGGAATGAGGAAAAAGAGAATGTAGCAACTGAATGACAAATTGATGCCAGATTTTAGACTTGATAAAATTCACCTGTCAAGGGAAAAGGAGGAAGATGGGGAAAATGCAGAGAAGATTTTTTGAGGTAAATCACCATGGATTTGCTATTCGCTCTGTAAATAGATGCCAACTTTTAAATAGCCTTTCTTCCTTTCTTTCCACACTCCCCTCCCTTCCCTCCATTTCCCCCCACTTCACCTCTTCCTCCCCAATGCTTCCTCCCCTCTGATTCCCCTTCCCGACACATTCATTAAGTGCCAACTGTGTTGGGATCCCCACGCAGGACCTTGAGGGTAAAGTGTTAAAAAAGTTAGACAGACATGGTGCTTGTCTCAGGTGGAGATCGAGCAAAACCAAGATTTAGGAGACTGAGTTTTATTTGTACCTGTGTCACTGTACAAGTGAATGTTTGATTTTGACCAAGATCCCTAACCAATTGGGACTTAGTTTAAAATTTGCTATGAAAAAATAAGAATAAAGAGTTCCCAATCTCTCATAGGGAATCATTGCTGGGAGGCATGAAGTGGCTTGAAGCACTATAAGCTAGGATACTTAACTGCAGGTGTTACCTGCTTTGCCAAGATTTGCTCACCTCCTGTGAGTCATGTAAGGCGGGTGGGGAGTGTGGGGGTGGGACGGAGAGCCAGCCTCCACAGAGATCGATGGAACTCCAAGATTCGGGGGTGGTGGTGGAGGAGATATGCAATGTACACAGTACAGTATTTTTTTTTAAACATACTGTGGTGCCTGGTTGTGGTTTTACATGAAACTGCGTGATTGAAATGTGTGAAAGGTGTAAGCAATCCTGCCTTTTAGTGTGAAGAAAGGAATTAGCTTTTGTGCTCATTATCCTCTTGGGCAGAACTTTTAGTGACAAATCTAAAAGAAGGTACCATCCAGACGGCAGTAAGACTGCACAGATACCCTGTGTCTCAGGCTCCGAGTGTCAATCACGAGGCTTGAGCGTTTGTTTCCACTCAAACAGTCTTGGCCAAAACGAGGTGCTGCTTCAATGGGGCCTGAAGCGATAACTATGAAAAACATCATTTTGATGGCTACATATATGAGGAAAACAGTACTTCGCACATTAGCCCCAAGAAATCAATGCTCTTAAGTAAGACAGATCTAGGTGAAAGTGAGTGTACTCAAAGAAAAACAGCACGTGGAGATGTCACTTAGGATGCTTACCACAAGTCGCCGAAAATCCATTTGAAACTGGCTTATCTTACATAATTTTGTAGCTTATGAAACTGAAAATCCAGGAACAGCTGAGGCCACAGCCATGGGCTGATCTCGAGGCAGAGTGTTCATCAAAGAGGCAGCTTTGTCTTGGAGGTTTGCTCAGAGCCCTCTGAGGGCCACAGCTTCTGCAGCCTCATCCAGAGCTCACACTTGTGTTTCCAGCACTTCACTAACTTGTGTCTGGGATGACGGCATCATCACACTTGGGAGTGAATCCCCCGTGGCCACCCTGGAGCTGAGAGTGGGACCAAAATGGCCAACACTGCCCAGCTGAGAATTTCAGGATCGTGAGAGGAATGGAGTTGGGATGCTGTGGAGAAACCAGCATGTCCACCACAACAGATCTGGAAAAGCTGAGGTTCCGTCTTGAATGACTCCAGTTTGTGAAATATTTTGTGGAAACATGCCTTACCCCTTCCAAGCCTAGAGCCAGGCTCTTGTAACTTTCAGCGTTTTTGCAGAGATGGCTGGCAGTGTGCTACTTGCTATTGTAATTTTGTTGCTGCATGCCTGTTGTTGTGTTTTGTTTTTAAGAAATGGGGGTTTGCTTGAACAGGAGGGCCAAGTGTGTGCTCTTTGTCACATGGTGGATCTGGGCCAGCCTGGGCTGCCGGAGCATCTCTTGGGCTGGGCTCCCTGTTGGCATCCTACACGTGACTACTTGGATCTGGCCTGGACTCCAAAGTACAGGGTGCCAGGCAACCCTCAGTGCTGGTGAGTGAGCTGAGGCCCCCAGCATGGCACAGAGCCATTCTGGTGAGGGACATTGGATTGTGTGCCTCCATCTTTACCTCCAGCCTTTAGCAAGTCTCCTTCAACATTACAGCCCAGGCTAGGTTGTACTCTGAAGATTAGGAAGGCTTTTTTCCCACCTCCGCCTCTAAGCCCAGGAAAGAGCAGGGTCCACTTCTTGGATGCAGAGTGGGACGCTTTTGTGCAGTAGGACAGCTGTGTTGGAGGGTCCACTGCCTCGTAATGGTCTTTGACAACAGAGCAGCAGAGACGTGGCTTCCGCAGAGGAGCACAGAGCAGAGGACACAAGTGCCTGTTTTACTAAGGGTTCGCCCTTAAGATGGTGGTGCTCTTCCTTGTCTAAGTGTTCCCTTTCCACTGGCCATGCCCATCCCTAGGAACATAAGTCAGTGAGAGTAGATTCCTCTTCATCTTACTCACTGCCGAATCCACAATGCCTAGAATCGTGTGTGCATAATATTCATTGAATAAATGAATAGCAAATACAGAAGAGAGAGAGAGGTAGGAATGATCCATTTCTGTATTAATTCAAAATGGAAATAAAATAAAAATAAAAGTGTGATGCTCCATCTCATAATTTGAATATAAAAATGAAAGGTAAAACTTTTTTCTGTAGTCATAGGCGTGCCTACAGAAAGACACGAGGGTTAGACATATGGGTTAGATCTATTTACTGTGAGGTTTGTTTCCGAGGATAAAACAAAGAAACTGAGGCCAGCACCAAAATAATCCAATGCAAGGGAATTTATTCAGGCTCCCGGGTGAGGTTCTGCGGTCCGGACAGGAGGGGCCGGAGAAGTCGCACAGACTCCTCTCAGACAGGGGGTTTTTATAGTGAGTCTACTTTTAGACAGTGAGTCTATTTTTAGACAAGGGGTTTTTATAGGGAGTGAAACAGCTCGATTGGTTGTGGGAGAGCAAGACTGCTATTGGGTAAGTTACAAGCCTTGACCTAGGACTCAGCTTGTTAAAACTCGGCTGCTATTGGTTGTTAAGGCTTAGCTGCTATTGGTTATTAAGAAGCTATGGTTGCAGCACTTTGTTTGCATACTGGGCTTTTTAAGAGAAGACCAGGCTGTGCGAGCAAGGGAGAAGGGAACATGCCTTGCTCGGAGCATGCCTGAGCTTGCTCGGGGCTTGTAGAAGGGAAAAAAGGGGTGGCAGGGGGCGGGGGGGGGTGCGTCTGAGCTCCCAGCAAGGCAACCGGCCTTACAGTAATTACATTATCATATACATTTGTCAAACAAAACTCGGTCGGGCTCAGTGGCTCACGCCTATAATCCCAGCACTTTGGGAGGCTGAGGCAGGTGGATCACAAGGTCAGGAGTTCGAGACCAACTTAGCCAACATGGTGAAACCCCATCTCTACTAAAAATACAAAAGTTAGCCGGGTGTGGTAGCATGCACTTGTAATCCAGCTACTTGGGAGGCTGAGGCAGGAGAATCACTTGAACCCAGGAGGCAGAGGTTGCCACTGCACTCCAGCCTGGGAGACAGAATGAGACAGATCACACGACTGCACTCCGTCCTGGGCGACAGAGTGAGACAGATCACACCACTGCACTCCGTCCTGGGTGACAGAGTGAGACTCCATCTGAAAAAAAAAAAAACCTCGTGGACAATTTGTGAATTTTATGAAATGTATGCCTGATTTATACCTAAGTATATATGTGTGAGTGTGTGTATAATGGGACTCTATGCCTTACACCCCCAGGAGATATTAATTCGCTCTTGCCTGTGTTGCGTATTCTTTGTTTAGTTTAACTATTTTTACTGCAGTGACCACAATTACACAATACACATCCCTGCCTGCCACATTCTCTCACCTGTGTTCTACTCCAGGTGCCCTCTGGGGGCAGGATTTGACGTCTTCTGAGCAACTTGGAAAGTGCTGCAGCCAAGCTCTAAGGGGCATATGACAAGATGATCTAGCTCTTTATTTGGCAAGTCTATTTAGGAAGCATTAGCATATGAATAGCTTGGAAGGTCCCTATTTCCCACCCCAACCCCCAGCTATTAAGCCTACTCAGGGCAAGGTCCAGCTCCACTGGCACCTTCGCCTTAAAGCCTGCTCTAGTCAGTCCACCTCATGGTGATCTGCTCTTGCAATGTTTGAACTCTGATGGAGAAGTGATGAGGAAAAGTTATTCCACCAGAATTCCCATTTCCAAAATAATTCTGAAAAGAATACTTTGAGAATGTTAGATTGAAAATGAGACTCAAAGTGAATGCATAAGTGACAGATGGCTGCTGCGGTGCCTTCTAGGGAGGTGGGAACCTGTTACCTGGCGAGCCCATAGTTTTGCATAGTACACAGTGGTAAGCTTGGAACTGCGGGTTTGGGGGACAGCTGCTGCCACAGTGCTGAGGCTTTTTTCCTAATAGAAGGGGGAGGCATTTGAAGCACCCTATGAAAAGAAATCTCAGAGTGAGAGGGGGGAAAAGCCAGAAAGGCTGATACAGGTTAGTGGAAAGATGAGAGACAACATGCCAGCAGTTGCATGGCTGAGAAGTGACTGGAGAACAAGAAGGGCTGGGTGAGATGTTGCAGTTGCTGGCAGAGGAGCGTGTGGCACAGCCCCCTTGGGCATCTCCGCTGCCTGATGCTCACCAAAGCTTACCTTACTCACTATTGCTGTGCTGTGGCCTCAACTCTAGGAAGACATCTGGGTTGCCCAGGAGATAGAGACAGCATGTGTACAGACATCTGGAAGATGAGGGGATGTCATCTGCGTTCCTCTTTTTTTTTTTTTTTTTTTTTTTTTGAGGTGGAGTCTTGCTCTGTTGCCCAGGCTGGAGTGCAGTGGTGAGATCTCGGCTCACTGCAACCTCTGCCTCCTGGATTCAAGCCATTCTCCTGCCTCAGCCTCCCAAGCAGCTGGGATTACAGGTGCCCCCCATCATGCCTGGCTAATTTTTCTATTTTTGTAGAGATGGGGTATCACCATGTTGGCCAGGCTGCTCTTGAACTCCTGACCTCAGATGATCTGCCAGCCTCAGCCTCTGAAAGTGCTGGGATTACAGGCTGCACCACGCCATCTGTGTTCCACTTGAGTGAAGCTAACTCTGTGTGTGTGTGTGTGTGTGTGTGTGTGTGTGTGTGTGTGTGTGCACATGCTGGTGAATGCTGTTTCTCTGGTAAAGCTCCATATTCTAAGTATAAGGCCTGGTCTTAGAAATAAAGGAGGAGTGGCTCATGCTTGTAATCCCAACACTTTGGGAGGCTAAGGTGGGCAAATCACCTGAGGTCAGGAGTTTGAGACCAGCCTGGCTAACATGGTGAAACCCTGTCCCTACTAAAGATACAAAAAATTAGCTGGGCGTGGTGACAGGCACCTGTAATCTCAACTACTTGGGAGGCTGAGGCAGGAGAATTTCTTTAACCGGGGAGGCAGAGGCTGCAGTGAGCCAAGATCATGCCATTGCATTCCATCCTGGGCAACAAGAGCAAAACTCTGTCATTAAAAAAAAAGAGTGAGAGAGAGCGCGGGAGAGTGAGAAAGGTGGGAGAGATAGAGGGAGGGAGAGATGAAGGGAGGGGGGAGGAAGGAAGGAAAAAAAGAAAGGGAAAGAAAAGAGGTAGAGGAGAGACAGACCAGATGCATAAATACAAGAAACGCAGTTAAAGAGCCAGGTCTGCAGCCCGGTGTGAATAGTTGGAGAAGGGAAGCGTTTTCTTCTTTGCACTTAGTAGGTTCTCATTAACTACAGACTGATAGTGGTCGTCACTACTCTCGCTAAACAGTGTCCCAGATTTCCCTCTCACAAGGGAATGCATGAGTGGGCATCCTAGCCTACCCCCTGCAGGGATGCCTAGCCCTCTCTGTTGCTAGGTTTCTATTCAAACGTTGCTATCTGATTCAGCTGTCAGTTTAAAAAATAAGCCAGAGGTCTACAAATCAACTCAGATTTGGAGTCTGCAGAGACAGCCAGGGTCCCAGTAAAAGCTGGTAGCACCTTGTAATGAAACATTGATTAGAACTGTGGTTTTGCAAATGACAAATCAATTTAGACTAATGTTTCTTCTGGTGGATGCAGACGCGCAGCTGGGTTTCACACTCATCACAGGCTGACATTTCCTTGAACCACCTAACTTCAGCCTTGCATTGTGTAGCAAACGTGTGACACAAATGTAGCAGAACGAGATGCTCCTTCAAGGGCACAAACTGCTCTAACAAGGCCAGTGCAGCAGCCCGTGCGCGTCCAACATAAATAAAGCATCAGCAGAGTCAGGAAAACAGAACTCGTAATTGAACTGAGATGAGGACAAGAGTCAGGTTTTGTAAGATCATCCCAAAGTGGACACAGCTAATGGCTTTATCATTTCTTCTCAAATAAGGGCTGAATGGTTGAGCGGGCAGCCTTGGGAAGCCAGTAGCAATGAGAGAAAGATCACAGACACACAGAACTGCCGAACAGCAGTCACAGGTGCTCTTGTTGAAGACTTTTTTTTTTTTTAAGGCTTGAGAAATGAATGGAGAGACAGGCAAGAAAACAAAAACAGGATGGAGGTAACTTCTGTTCCACAGAGAAATCCTAAAGCCATGGAAAAGCTGTTTTCCATGACAGCATTCGACTCTGAATCCTTATCAGGGAGTGTGGCTTTTGCATGTGTGGATAACACCTGCTTCGTACTCAGCATGGTGCCTCACTTGTGGAAGTTACCTGACACAGTGTGTCAGACTGTTTTAACTTCATTCATGTTCTGTTCTTTCTTTCTTTCCAATCCTTGGTTCCCATTGAATATAGTTTTGGTTTAACGCAATCCTAGCATCTGATTAGAAGTGGACAGGCAAGACCGGGCACGGTGGCTCACGCCTGTAATCCCAGCATTTTGGGATGCTGAGGTGGGCGGATCATGAGGTTAGGAGTTGGAGACCAGCCTGACCAACATAGTGAAACCCTGTGTCTACTAAAAATACAAAAATTAGCCAGCTGTGGTTCCATGCGCCTGTAATCCCAGCTACTCAAGAGACTGAGGCAGGAGAATCGCTTAAACCCGGGAGGTGGAGGTTGCAGCAAGCCCAGATCGTGCCACTGCACTCCAGCCTGGGTAACAGAGCAAGATTCTGCCTCAGAAAAAAGAAGAAGTGGACAGGCAAGCAGAAAAGACAGAATTGTGTAAAGCAGAATCAGTATAAATAGTAAATTCCAGACTGTCACTTCTGGTCAAGATGGGGTGTCTAAAAACTAGGACAAAATACACAAAACAATGATTTTCAGACATTGGACATCAGGCAGTGCAGGACAATGACCCCTGAGCTAGGGGACACCAACAGGATGAGCCCTGCTTACCCAGCTTACTTCCTAAAAAGGAAGGAACCAGAAACAGATGGTTCGGGAGACGGTACTGGGAGTATGGGGAGGCCAAAGGGGCTGGAGTTTGCAGGGCAGGGAATAGCAGAGATGCGAGTTGCATAGAGAGAGCATCAGAGACTTGCTAAGGGGCCCTCCAGCCAGCGGCTGAGCACTGATAGGCGTACACACATTATGTGACTACCCAAGGCCGGGAAAAGAGCCAAAAAGTCACAAAAGGATTACAGAGACAAATCACTTGAACTCACACAGGCCCAGCAACAGTTTGTGATCCAGAGTGAAAAATCTCATAATTCACACCATGTCAGGCAGAATACTTAATGGTATTGTCTCTGCAATGGGGAATTTTTCTTTTTTGGAGATGGAGTCTCTGTCACCAGGTTGGAGTGCAGTGGCACAATCTCGGCTCACTGCAACCTCCGCCTCCTAGGTTCAAGCAATTCTCCTGCCTCAGCCTCCCAAGTAGCTGGGACTATAGATGTGTGCCACCACACCCACCTAATTTTTGTATTTTTTTTCTTTTTAGTAGAGACAGAGTTTTACCATGTTGGCCAGGATGGTCTCGATCTCTTGACCTTGTGATCCACCTACCTTGGCCTCCCAAAGGGCTGGTTTTATAGGTGTGAGCCACTGAGCCTGGCTTGCAGTGGCAAAACTTTATAACAAGGTCTACTTTGATCCAGCCAACAAAGCTTCCAGGTATGCTACAAAAGGATTGAACTTTTTTCAAGTAACTAAATGGCATTCCGGAACAAAGCTCAAAAACATCCACTGTAACAGTAAATATCCAGCACCTAACAAAGTAAAATTCATAGCAAATGTATTTGTAATAGCCAAAAAATGGAAACAAGCCAAATGTCAAATCAACAGGTGAAAAGGTAAACAAATTGCAGTATAATCCACACAATGGTATAGTATGCAGCGATAAAAAGGAACAAACTACTGATACATGCAACAAAATTGATGAATCTCAAAATAATTACACTGAACAAAAAAAGGCCAGACTAGAAACAAAAACAAATAAGAATACATACATTATTTTCCCATTTATACAAAATTTTTGAATATTCAAGCCAATCAATAAGGACAGAAAGCAGGTCATTGACTGACTTGGGATTCCGTGTCTGGGAGGGGAATTACCAAGGCTAGGAGGAAAATTTGAGGATTTTGAATATGTTCATCACTGGATTGTGGTGACAGTTTCATATGCATATACACACATTGTTAAATCTTATAAAATTGTTTAAACACATACAGTTTATTTTATGTTGGTTATATTTTATTAAAGCTTTTTTTTTTGAGACATAGTCTTGCTCTGTCTCCAGGCACCAGACTGGAGTGCGGTGGTGCGATATCGGCTCACTGCAACCTCCACTTCCTGGGTTCAAACAATTCTCCTGCCTCAGCCTCCCGAGTAGCTGGGACTACAGGCACGCGCCACCATGCCCAGCTAATTTTTGTATTTTAGTAGACATGGGGTTTCACTATGTTGGCCAGGATGGTCTCGATCTCTTGACGTTGTGATCTGCCCGCCTCCACCTCCCAGAGTGCTGGGATTACAGGTGTGAGCCACCACGCCCGGCCAAAGCTTTTTTTCAGGTAAGTTCATCTCCTAAGTTAACTAGGGGAAAAAAATTATTTCCTTTTTTAATGGAAATGCTTAAGTTTTTGGACAAATACTGCTTTCATTTTCTGATTTTCACACAAATGCCATCAATTCAGGAGATTAAATGTTGCTGTTTCCTATTCAGAGAATGAGGCTAATCTCCCAGAGGTGAGCTGGTTTTTTCAAGTTCACACGGCTTGGCTTGGCTTGGCGATGGTGGTAGAATCACAGTCACACTTCAGGTTTTCTGACTCATGGAGCAATCACAGTGGCTTCTCCGCTTAGTTACAAGTCTCATGGGGAACATTGCAATTGGCCTGTCAGAGATTCTGTTTTCATCAGCTGCAATGAAGCCAATAAATCTCCAAGATCATTGTACTTTCACGGGTTACTAGATTTGGAATAAAACCAAAATTACAAGTGACAGTTTGAAGGAATTTTCAATCACAAAATGCAAAGTGTGTTGCACTCCAGCCACCCTGGATGAGTTACTGGCCAGTTTATTGATCATGTTGGGTAATCACTATAATCCCTAGCGCTCTCAGATGGAGACATGTGTAATGGAGCACATGTAATTCCCAATAAAAGCAGAAGTCCATGAAAGGAAGTTTTCCTTATGAGCAACACACTCGCCTTAGAAAATCTCAAATTCCTATTAAATCAAAACATACGGCTGTGTTTTCTCTCCAAATATATCTTTGAGTTTTTCCTTTATCTCAAATATGTCCAGCAACTAGAGAAGGACATAGATTGCTCTACAGTTCCAAGTTCTGCACAGTAAGATTTGAATACACACACAAAAAAACTCCATACAATTCTATTTCCTTGCTTTATGCCTCACCAGCCAGGTGCCTTGGGCAAGACTTTCATCTGAGCACCAATTTTCACATTCTGTCTAAGGGCAGATAATGTTTACATATGGAACAGTGTTGGTCTTCCAAAGCAAGTCTTTCTAAGAAATTAAGAAACGTGTACAGGTGATCATTCAAATTGTTGCTTTTATTTTCAGTTTCCTACTCTATACTGTTATTCTCAAAATTTCTGAGCTACATAAAATTTTCATTCATTTTTTGTATTTTCAGCTGGAATCCTGTCTGCAATAACATTTCCTCATCTCTAGGCAAACTGGATTACTCCTCACCCCTCTCTGGTCACCCTGCCTGACTCTGGCCTCAGCCCTGACCCATCCAAGCGCTCTCCTTACCCCTCACTGGGATTTACCCAGAATCACAGATTCCATTTCATGGGCTCTTCTTTCAAGTTCTATTTTAAATCTTTTACAAATCTTCTCTAATTACTTAATGAACGCATTTAGCTCTTTCTACCTTCTCACATTATTGGAAGTGCAAGTTTTCTATTTGTTTACAAATTTGTTCCTTTTACTATTTTTTTTTTTTTTCTTTGAGATGAAGTCTCGCTCCATCGCCTGGGCTGGAGTGCAGTGGTGCGATCTCGGCTCACTGCAACCTCTGCCTCCCAGGTTCAAGCGATTCTCCTGCCTCAGTCTCGCAAGTACAGACCATAGCCACCACGCCCAGTTAATTTTTGTATTTTTAGTAGAGATGGGGTTTCACCATGCTGGCCAGGCTGGTCTCAAACTCCTAAACTTGTGATCCACCCACCTTGACCTCTCAAAGTGCTGGGATTACAGGCATGAACCACCACACCCGGCCCTTACTATCATCATCTAAGTACATGTCATTTCCTTCACTTGACAATCAGCACTTGAAGGTAGTATTAGATTTTACTCAAGTTTATAGATTATATGAAACTTCTCATCTGGGCAATTCAGTAATATGAAGCAAATACAAAGAGGTGTGAGGGAAAAGAAGACAGATACAGGTCACAACTGTGTGCCCACGCTTTGGATTAAGAGGCAGCAGGCAAGCTGTCACAACCACAGAAGTGCCCCTTGTACCCCTCACCAATTCTGTCCTCTCCCTCTTCCCTTAGCCATAACCATCAGCTTATACCATCGGCTGATAAGGCCCAGGCTCTTCCACACATTTTTACTATGTATTTTAACCTTTCCAACTATTTTTTTTTTCTGATTCAGAGTTTCAGTCAGTTGCCCAGGCTGAAGTGTAGTGGCTTCGATCTCAGCTCACTGCAATCTCTACCTCCTGGGCTCAAGCAATTCTCTTGCCTCAGCCTCCCAAGCACCTGGGATTACAGGCATGCACCACCACTCACGGCTAATTTTTGTATTTTTAGTAGAGATGGGGTTTCTCCTTGGCCAGGCTGTTCTCGAACTCCTGACCTCAGGTGATCTGCCCACCTTGGCCTCCCAAAGTCCTGGCATTACAGGCGTGAGCCACCACGCCTGGCCCATCTCTCCAACTATTATGACATTCAATCCTGCCTGCTTTTAAACTTCATGTAAAAATGGGGCCACGCTGCATGTATTTTGTAGTGACTGGCTTTTTTTTTTTTTTTTTCTAAAATATTGTCCTTAAGATTCTTGCATGTTGCTGCTTGCAGCACACTCAGGCCATTGAATGGCAAGTCACTGCTGCTGCCAGGACACTCTGGACAAGCAGGCAAATAGAGGAATCACCTGAAGGCCGAGAGGAGCTACCCACCATGGCAGGAAGAATAGGGTGGAATTCAGGTGATCCGTGGAGGCACCTGGGCATCCTCTCTTGCCATTGGAGTAGTGCGTGGATACAGGAGGCAGCCTTGAGCCGAGAAGGAGTGACTGCCAAGGTGCAGCCTTCTGGAGAGTGAAGTTTGGCCATACCACCAGGCAAGCCAGCAGGTGAACAGAGGTGGTAGTTGAGGGGGAGGAGAATGCAGAATGGAGAGTTGAAGAAGGAGATGAATGGCAGTGTTGGGGCCATACCACCAGCTCCCCGCTGTCAGTTTTCCCCAGGGAGATGGGGGCTCCAGGGGACCAGAGCAGCTGCATCTGTGCAGCATGAGGAGTGAGCCAAGGCGCCTGGGGAGACGCCTCTCAGAGTTGTCATTGTCCAGCACCCCACTGCTGAGCTCTGAATCCCGTTGCTGCAAGCACCCAGATCACACTTCCTGGGGTCTCCTCTACCCATGACGGAGCTTGGCAGGGACATTAAGACAGGTCCACTCCCAGGAGAAGGGGGCCACCTTGAATGCATGGCTACCGCCTGGAGACTCCTCAATGGCTTCTCAAATTTTCACTAGCACTGCCCTACCATTTCCCACCCAAATTCCTTCCTTCCTCTCTCCTTCCCGTGTAATCCGACCTGCGCCACGGCCCGCCATCTCCCAGCCTCTCAGCTCCTCCCATTCTCTCTCACAGGGGCTTCCCCAAATAATGTCCTTGCATGTTTTCCCACCTTGGTGCCTGATTCTTGGAAGAGCCAGACAAACATGTCCCTCTTTACCTTTCTGACAGTGGTTTTCCATACTTTTCCTCCCATTTTCACCTATTTCATCGAATTTATTCATCTTTACAAAGAGTCAACTTTTGGTTTTGTTGATCCTCTCAGTTAAATATTTGTTTCTATTTTATATTTCCTGCTCTTACACTTTTACTTCCTTTCTTTCAAAATAAACCTTTTGAAGTTTATTTTACTGTTCTCTTTCTATATTCTCCAGATAGGTGCCTAATTCACTAAATTTTTTTTCTGGAGACAGAATTTCACTCTTGTTGCCAATCTGCAGTGCAATGGCACCATCTAAGCTCACGGCAACCTCCCCGGTTCAAGTGATTTTTCTGCCTCAGCCTCCCGAGGAACTGGGATTACAGGCATGTGCCACCACACCTGGCTAATTTTGTATTTTTAGTAGAGACAGGGTTTCTCCGTGTTGGTCAGTCTGGTCTCGAACTCCCAACCTCAGGTGATCCACTGGCCTCAGCCTCCCAGAATGCTCAGATCACAGACATGGGCCACCGCACCTGGTCTAATTCACTAAACTTTATGCTTCCTTCATTCTGCATCTGTTTAGAAGCTACAAATGTTCCTTTAAGTGTTGCTTTAAGTGTACTCCACATTATTAATGTGTATTATTTTCACTTTTGTTTTGTTCAAAATATTTTCTAATTTTGATTATGACTTATTCTTTGACCTGAGTTGTTTAAAAACAGAGGCAGTTATCCTTTGGTGATTGATTCTTAACATAATGATTTTTTTTTTTTTTTTTTGGAGATGGAGTCTCCCTCTGTAACCCAGGCTGGAGCGCAGTGGCGCAATCTTGGCTTACTACAACCTTCACCTCCCAGGTCCCGGTTCAAGCAATTCTCCTGCCTCAGCCTCCCAAGTAGCTGGGATTACAGGCACGAGCCACCATGCCTAGCTAATTTTTGTATTTTTTGGTAGAGACGGGGTTTCACCACGTTGGCCAGTCTGTTCTTGAACTCCTGACCTTGTGATTCGCCCACCTCAGCCTCCCAAAGTGCTGGGATTACAGGCATGAGCCACCGCGCCCAACCAACATAATGATATTATACTTAGAGAAAATGTTTTGTATGGTTTCAGTCTTTTGAAAATATAGGGACTTGCTTTATGGCCCAGTGTGTGGTCAATTTCTGTAAATGTCCTTGTGTACCTGAAAATAATTTGTCTTCTACCACTGTTGAGTCTGGTGTTACATGTGTATATCTTTGGTCAAATTATTAACTGTCATATTCAAGTTTTCTCAATCATTATAAATTTTTTCATGCTTGTCATCTCCTGAGAGATGTATATATTCTTAGTTATGTCAACTTTTAAAAATACATTCACAGCTATAGTGTAGAAGTTGCAAAAGATGCATAAAAGTTTTAAATTGTTATATCTGCCTAGGTAACTGGAACTTAACTCAATAAGAAGCCCCCTCCAAGTTCATCCATGTCATTACAAATGACAGAATTTCCTTCTATTTTAAGCTCTATAGTATTCTATTGTGCATGTGCACCATGATGTACTATGTCATCTTTACCCATTTATTCGTTAATGGACATTTAGGTTGATTCTGTAAGCTGGCTATTGTGAATGATGCTGCAGTGAACACAGGGTGCAGACATCTTTTCCACATACCTAGTGCAAATATTTTGGGTGAATACCCAGAAGTGGAATCTCTGGTTTATATTTAGTCTATTTTTAGTTTTTTTTGACAAACTTCCGAAAAGGCAGGGACAGAAAGACAAAGACTGCATATCTTCCCTTATAGGTGGAATCTAAATCACTTGGATTCCTAGAAGCAGAATGGAATAGGATGGTGGTTACTTAGAGCCTGGGTTGGGGGACTTGAGAAGATGTTGGTCAAAGGGTACCAAGTCTCAGATGGGAGGAATAAGGTTTTCCTTGGAGATCTATTACACAGCATGGTGAATATAGTTAATAAGTGTACTGTACGTTTCAAAGTTGCTCAAGTGGTACACTGTAAATGCTCTAACTACAAAAAAGGAAAGTATTGGAGGGAATGGATATGCTATTTAGCTTGATTTGTGATAACTATATTGCATTCATAAATCATAACATCACTTTGTATGCCACAAATATATACAATTATAATTTGTCAATTTACAATAAAATAAAATTCTAAAAAGAAAACATAAAAAAGCACCGGGCGTGGTGGCTCACACCTGTAATTCCAGCACTTTGGGAGGGTGAGGTGTGCGGATCATCTGAGGTCAGGAGTTTGAGACCAGCCTGACCAACATGGAGAAACCCTGGCTCTACTAAAAATACAAAACTAGCTGGGCGTGGTGGCATGTGCCTGTAATCCCAGCTACTGAGGAGGCTGAGGCAGGAGAATCGCTTAAACCTGGGAGGCAAAGATTGCAGTGAGCCGAGATTATGACATTGCACTCCAGCCTGGGCAATAAGAGTGAAACTCTATCTCAAAACAAACAAAAAAACCACCCTGTCTTACCAGTTTTGGGGGTTTTGTTGCCATAAGATCTATTTTGCTTACTATTAATAGGTTTCTTCTGGTTAGTGGTTTATCTTTTTCTATTCTTTTTACTTTGAACCTTTCTGGATCCTATATATTTTAGACACTTTTAAAAAATAGTTACTGCAGCCAAGCACTGTGGTTCAGGCTTGTAATTCTATCACTTTGGGAGGCCAAGGTGAATGGATCACCTGACATCAGGAGTTCGAGACCACCCTGGCCAACATGGTGAAACTTTGGCTCTACTAAAAAGAAATACAAGAACTAGCTGGGTGTGGTGGTTCATGACTGTAGTACGAGCTACTCTGGAGGCTGAGGCAGAAGAATTGCTTGAACCTGGGAGGCAGAGGTTGCAGTGAACCAAGATCATGCCACCACACTTCAGCCTGAGCAACAGAGCTAGACTCTGTCTCAAAAATAAATAAATAAAATAAAAATAAACAGCTTATAATTATTTTCTTTTAGTAATTTCTTTCTAAAATAGTTGTCATTTTGCTGAAACTTTTAGCACATTAATATGAATTATAATTGGTGTTTAATTTGGTGTTTAAATTTCATTTCTACCATATTATTTGTGATTTTTTTGAGACAGAGTGTCCCTCTGCTGCCAGGTGAAGTCCAGTGGCACGATCTCTGCTCACTGCAACTTCCACCTCCTGGGTTCAAGCGATTCTCCTGCCTCCGCCTCCCTACAGGTGCACACCACCACGCCCAGCTATTTTTTGTATTTTTA
Organism: Cheracebus regulus; assembly: GCA_963574635.1. Lineage (NCBI taxonomy): Eukaryota > Metazoa > Chordata > Mammalia > Primates > Pitheciidae > Cheracebus > Cheracebus regulus. The sequence continues at coordinate 1,187 of CAUYQU010043427.1, read as the reverse complement.
GTAGAGACGGGGTTTCACCATGTTGGCCAGGATGGTCTTGATCTGCTGACCTCGAGATCCACCTGCCTCAGCCTCCCAAAGTGCTGGGACTACAGGCATGAGCCACCGCTCCTGGCCATTATTTGTGCTTTTTATTTGTTCATCTTGTTTTTTTGTTGTTATTTATTTTTCTCTCATTTCTTGTCTTCTTGCACTGATTGAATACTTATTCCATTCTACTTCTTTGTTGAATTTCAGTCGTTTTGGGGGTACAGGTGGTTTTTGGTTACATGGATAAGTTTTTTAGTGGTGGTTTCAGAGATTTTGCTGCACCTGTCACCTGAGCAGTGAACATTGTACCCAATATGTAGACTGTTATCCCTCACCACCCCCAACCTTCCCCTCACAAGTCCCTGAAGTCCATTATATCATTCTTATGCCTCTGCGTGCTTATAGCTTAGCTCTCACTTATAAGTAAGGACATAATGATATTTGGTTTTCCATTCCTGAGTTACTTCACTTAGAATAATGGCCTCCAGCTCCATCTAAGTTGCTGCAAAGACATTATTTCATTTCTTTTTATGATTGAGTAGTATTCCATCATGTATATCACCACGTTTTCTTTATCCCTTCATTGATTGATGGGCTCTTAGATTGTTTTCATATCTTCGTGACTGCCAGTTGTGCTGCTAGAAACATGTGTGTGCATCTGTCTGTTTCACATAGTGACTTTTCTTCCTTTGAGTAGATACCCAGTAGTGAGATTGCTGGATGGAATGGTCTATTTCTTTGGAAACAATTGTGGCAGTTATGCATATTTCTTTGTATTGGTTTATTCATTTCTCTTTTTAAAAATATTGAGAACCAACTATATTCCAGGCACTGTCATGGGTGCTTGGGAAAAGACTGATATGTAAAGTAGAAAAGTCCTGACCAGGTGTGGTGGTTCATGCCTGTAATCCCAGCCATTTTGGGAGGCTGAGGTGGGCAGATCACCCGAGGTCAGGAGTTCCAGACCAGCCTGGCCAACGTGGCAAAACCCCGTTTCTTTTTTTTTTTTTTTTTTTTTAACGCATATTTGTTTTTATTTATAGGTAACTACCACATGAACTATAAAGACAACAAAGGATGTTAGAATGGAACATGGATAGGTGTATGCATCCTATGGCTAAGGATAAACAAAGTTCCTACAGATTATGGGTAATGAG
>CAUYQU010043426.1:0-24236 GCA_963574635.1 Cheracebus regulus | reverse complement strand
GGAGATAGCATGGGGAGAAATGCCAGATATAGGTGAAGGGGAGGAAGGCAACAAATTACACTGCCACATGTGTACCTATGCAACAATATTGTATGTTCTTCACATGTACCCCAAAACCTAAAATGCAATAAAAAAAAAAGAGACAAAAAAAGGCATTACATAATGGTAAAGGGATCAATGCCAAAAGAAGAGCTAACTATCCTAAATATATATGCACCCAATACAGGAGCACCCAGATTCATAAAACAAGTTCTTAGAGATCTACAAAGAGACCTAGACTTCCACACACTAATAGTGGGAGACTTGCTAACATCCCACTGCCAATATTAGACAGATCAATGAGACAGAAAATTAACAAGGATATTCAGGACTTGAACTCAGGCCTGGACCAAGCAAACCTAATAGCCATCTACAGAACTCTCCACCACAAATTAACAGAATTTTCTCAGCACCACATAGCCCTTATTTTAAATTTGACTACATAATTGGAAGTAAAATACTCAGCAAATGCAACAGAAAAGAAATCATAAGAAACAGACTCTCAAACTGCAGTGCAATCAAATTAGAAATCAAGATTTAAAAACTCACTCAAAACCACACAACTACATGGAAACTGAACAACCTGCTCCTGAATGACTACTGCATAAATAATGAAATTAAGGCAGAAATAAAGAAGTTTTTTGAAACCAATGAGAACAAAGAGACAGTGTATCAGAATCTCTGGGACACAGCCAAAGCAGTGTTACAAGGGAAATTTATAGCACTAAATGCCCACATCAGAAAGTGGGAAAGATCTAAAATCAACACCCTAACATCACAATTAAAAGAACTAGAGAAGCAAGAGCAAACAAATTGTGAGTGCGAAGGTGGAGGTCCTGCGGAACAACAGGGAGTACAATTTGCAATCAACAGTGCTGCCATGTTTCTTCCTCTATTGCCTTTTTAATAATAAATTCTGGTATTAATTTTAGGGGTTGCATCTTTAACTTATCACAGCCTATTAGCATTAATATTTACTACTTCACATAAAACACAATACATTTACAATAGTAAAAATTCATTCACTTCTCTCAATTGTGTAGTTGTGGACATATATTTTATTTCTGCATTCATTATAGACTCCACAGTAGAAGTTTTTTGCTTTAGTTTTCCTTTTTATAATTAAGAGAAAATAAAATGTAATATTTTATACTTACCTACATATTTACCATTTCTGGTGCTCTTTATTCCTGACTGTAGATCAAAATTTTCATTGAATTTCATTTTCCTTCAACCTAAAGAACTTCATTTAACATTGCTTGCAGTACTATCCTGCTGGTAACAATCTCTCTTAGTCTTCACTTCTCACAAGAGATTTGGATTTCACATTCATTCTTCAAGTACATATATAACATACATGTGATATAAAATGGTGTAATAGATCATTTTTTCATTTTGCATTTTACATATATTGAATAAAACTAAGGCAGCAGTATTGTTTTTGAGTAATGTAAAAATTCTGTTGTAGCTCTTGATTGCTAAATCTACACCGTCCTTCCTCTTCTTTCATGTTTTTCTGACTTGGTACTAGGACTAAAAACCTAAGCATTAGTGCTTTCCGGATGCACAACAATAGGCCACCAAAACCAAGGGCCTCTAGTATCCATGAGGCAACCCTGGCACCTCTCTTGTCATCCAGTCAGGAGATAAGAAAGTAGCTTAGATTATCCAGGAGGCAGACGCAGAGAGGAGAAAGGGATGGGGAAGGGAACTCAGCCCTCAGCTATTACACACATTGTTCTGCAGGGAACCGATATCACCTGCCTGGCGACTTGATTTAACATTTCTTTGTACCTTCACACCTTTCACAGAGGGTTGAGAAGCCCTAAGGAAATACAGTGCCAACTGTATTGGAAACACAGTGAGATTGGAAAAGATTGGAAACACAGTGTCAACCCTGCAGGACGAAGAGAAGTTCACTTTAGAACAGAAAGAGCAGACCGGGAGGCTTTCAACTAGGGAAGTTCTTTGGTAAAGTTCTCCGTGATAGGGATGTTGAGATGCATCCAGTTTTCCCAGTTTGAGAATGTTTAGAGACCATAGATGTGTTTCCGAAGAGAGACCTCACACCACACAGGGAAATAAGTGAAAGTGCCATTGTTCTGCCTCCAACCCTACCCAGAGCAGCACTAGTTAGTCAGAGGGCAGCCTTTCCTTCCTGACCCAAGCATAACAACATCATGCCCCACAGATTTCAGAGGGAACAAATAGTCAAGGAGCACTGACAACTTAGAATAGGCAAACACCAAACTGAAACAGCCGCAAGGAAGACAGAGAAGAATCACCAAAAATAAGGCACTGCCCAGGACCTTTAGGAGAGAATACATCAGAGAATTAGAGAAGGAGAGAGAGGCCAGGCGCAGTGGCTCACGCCTATAATCTCAGCACTTTGGGACGTAGAGGCAGGTGGATCACTTGAGGTCAGGAGTTTGAGACCAGTCTGGCCAACATGGACAAACGTGTCTCTACTGAAAAAACACAAAAATTAGCCAGGCGTGGTGGCGAGCGCCTGTAATCCCAACTGTCAGGGATGCAGAGGCAGAAGAATCGCTTCAACCCAGAAGGCGGAAGCTACAGTCAGCCTAGAAGGCGCCATTGCACTCTAGCCTGGGAGGGCGAGGCTCCATCTCAAAAAAAAAAAAAAAAAAAAAAAAGCCTTTCTCCGCGAGTCTATGTGCGCAGTTGGTGGCGCTATTCCTGGCCAGTAGCACCCGAGCTCCAGGTTTGACCGAGTCCATGCTGCGATGGACCCAACACACAAGTCTGGATTTTGTCTCAACACTGCTCCAGATTAGTATGTCGGAACAGCTGGATTTACCTGTGAGACAGACAGGTGTTATCTGTTTGAAAAACATAGCACAGTATTGGTCTGATCGAGAAACAGGACCAGGGGTCCTCTTATACTATTCCAGAAGAAGATCGCCATTGTATTCGAGAAAATATTGTAGAAGCCATTATCCATTCTCCTGAGGTCATCAGGGAGACCTCATGCTTACTACATGCATTCATCACATAACGAAACATGATTATCCAAGCCACTGGACTGCCATTTTGCACAAAATTGGCTTTTATCTTCAGTCCTGTAACAGTGCTTGTTGGCTAGGAATTCTTGTTTGCCTTTATCAGCTTGCGAAAAATTATGAGTATAAAAAACCAGAGAAGCAGAGTCGATTGGTAGCAGCAATGCAGCATTTTCTGCCAGGTCTAAAGGATCGTTTTATCCAGCTTCTTTCTGACCAGTCTTATCAGTCTGTCCTCATCCAGAAACAAATATTCAAGGTCTTCTATGCTCTTGTTCAGCATATTTAACGAATTAAAAAGAGCATACACCTGCGATGCAGAACACGAGATTGACAGTGATGATGATGATGAAGCTGAAGATGGTGAAACCAAGGAACTGTGGAGTGATGAAGATGATATTGATGGAGATGGGCAAGAATATCTGGAGATTCTGGCCAAGCAGGCAGGTGAAGATAGAGATGATGAAGACTGGGAAGAAGATGATGCTGAAGAGACTGCTCTGGAAGGCTGTTCTGCAATCACTGATGATGAAGATAACCCTGATGATGAGTATCAGATAGTTAAAGCTATTTTTCAAACTATTCAAAATCGTAATCCTGTGTGGTATCAGGCTCTGATTCACGGTCTTAATGAAGAACAAAGAAAACAGTTACAGGACATAACTACTTGGCTGATCAAAGAAGAGAAGTCCATGAATCCAAAACGATTGAGAATCATGGAGGATGCAAATTCAGTGCTCCAGTTGTGCCAAGTTCTTTCAATTTTGGAGGCCCAGCATCAGGGATGAATTGAGTTAGCTCTTTCTTTCCTGCTGTGTGATTGTAGTGAAGAGCTTGTGTTCCTCCTAGTAGTGGTTCCAGAACTGGTTCATGTTATCTGTTCTAAACTAATGATCAATAGATGGACACAAAAAACAACAACAACAACAACAACCCCAGGAGATGATACCTGATCATGCAACTGGGCACTGGAAAAGAAACCAGCAGGATTTCGGGAGGGGGTGGGATGGGAAGGTAACTTAGAGGGCGTATTTTATTTATTTTTTGAAGAAAGTTAGATCTTGACTCTGAAGCTTCAAAGTGATGCTGTGGAAATCTGAAACGAGGGGATGTCATGAAGGCAGCTTTTCTTTTTCTGAGGAAAGAATAGGCATGGGCCACAGAACTTTTTTAAATGTCTCATTTACAGTATGAACCTCAAAGGTAGATGTAATTTTTACACCTTTGGGTGTTTGTCCAATTTCTGTCTCTTCCTCACCATTGGGTATCTATTCTTTATATGTAAATAAGATGAGGTAATCTGATAGCCTTATTCAATCTTCATCTTTTTCATTCATCATTGTTCCTATATAGATGATCGGACATTCATTGTAGCACTACATAACTAATTATAAAAACCTGTAAATGAACTAGCACTTTCATATTGAAACAAGCCTGCTAGCCTGTGTATAAAATAGCAAAATGTTTGCTGTTTATAAAAAGATGTAATAGGGTGGGGGGCAAGGGTAATTTCAAGTTATTAATTTAAAAAAGATTAGTAATTTTGTACCTGGTAACTTTGTGGTGCATTCACCTCTGATAGTGACTTGAATTCGGTATGTAAAAAGGGATTAGTGCTATTTTATTGCTACTAAAAATGACAACTCCCTCTGTGTCCTGTTCATCTTAAAGCTGTCAGTGTACAAGTGGGTATTGATATCAGACCTTACTGTAAAAATAAGGTGGTATCTAGAGCATGTAAATTGGATACAAAGTTCTACTCTTAAAGAGTTGATCTAAGAGTATGGCTAAACATCTATATATGCAATCTATTAAAAGAACTTAATTCAGTTATTATGTCTTGATTTAATTGCAGTTTCTTTCCTAATATAACAGTTTTTTCCTCATTGACCTGTTTTTAATCCTGTACCTAGAAAGAGTACAAAATGCACACTTAAAAATTAATGTTTAACACTTACCTACTCCCCCTTCCCCATCTCTTCTACACGTGTTGTTGATTGTGGTATCTGATCTAACTAGATAGGCTGAAGGCACATGGTTCCCTCCAAAAACCACTATTGATAGCACTGCAAAAACAAGCCAGCAAAAAGACAGTGTAGAGAGGTTGGCTTGCTTCTCTCTCTTCCTAACTGCATATTGAAAAATAAGCCTTTATTGATCTTAAACATCTGTCAGATGAGTCATACATTGGGTTACTTTTTATATACATGTATACACAAAATATTTCAAATTGAAAGCAACATCTTAATGGATTCAAAACTATTACAAGCTTTTGCCTAAAACAGATGAGAAAAATTATAACTGTAAAAACAAATGCACATATTGCTACTTAAAATGCATAATTAAGAAAACCCATTGATGTTGTGTTTTTCTTGTATACCAATAATTAATCCACTACTGTTGGCACTGTTTGATTTTCTATTTTAACACTGAAGGAGTGAAAGTATTTCCTATATTTATGAATTTACTACTAAAAACTTGGCAAAAAAAGAAAAAAAAACTCTAAAATGTGTGGACAAAAACTGCTAATCAAGTGTTTTTCTACTCCCCACTCCCGCCTCCTGAAAGTTGGACACCGACTGTATACGCTAGGTTGCTTAAGGGGATTTCACCATTATATAATGTCAATAAAAATGAAATAGTTGTATATATGAAACATTGTGTACAGAGGGGAGATAATGAATAGTGTTAAAGAAACACTCTCATCTTCCTTTACCTTTTGTTCCCAAACACCTAGTCTACTTTTTAAATTTTCAGACTTCATTGCTTTTTGAGTTCATAATTCTAATTTTCACATTATTGTTAGTGGAAAATCATATCTAACAAAGATTTTAGTTGTTCCTATGCACAGCTTGAAAAAAAGAAAAGAACAGAGAGCTCTATCTTAATGAAGGTGCTGGTTAAGAGTGGGTGGTGACTCTCAGGAGAGCAGGGAGAAAAATGGGCCTGCAAAGGAAGTTTGATCAAAACATAGAAAATCTTAAAGGCACATGACACTGAGTTCTATGTTTATCCTATAGGTAATAGTTTTAAAAAAATATTAACAGCGATATGTTTTTACAAAGCTAATACTACCAGCACTTTAGGGAATGCACTTCTTTCACATAATGAATAGCATAAACTACTGCATTTCTCATTACTAAAAAGTTTCTTTTGGGAATATTTTGAATATTTTTTGATGAAGTATCCATACCCTTTTCTGGGACACTAAGGTGTTATCTAATCCTCTCTCTTAGCAAAATACTCATGCTGGTATTTTAAATTCATTAGATAAAAATAAATCTACTAAATAGGAAACTTAAATTCAGGAGCCATGAAATGTTATTCCCCTGGCACAAATAAATATTACTATGACCGTTAAACAACCGTAATCTTGGTGCAAAGCTGCAAGATAGTGTTACAGGTTTCTCATATTAATTTTTTTTTTTTTTTTTTTTTTTGAGACAGAGTTTCACTCTTGTTGCCCAAGCTGGAGTGCAATGGTTTCACTCTTGTTGCCCAGGCTGGAGTGCAATGGTGCAACCTTGGCTCACTGCAACCTCTGCCTCCCAGTTTAAAGCGATTCTCCTGCCTCAACTTCCCAAGTAGCTGGGATTACAGGAGCCTGCCATCATGCTTGGCTAATCATTTGTATTTTTAGTAGAGACTGAGTTTCACCATGTTGGCCAGGCTGGTCTCAATCTCCTGACCTCAGGTGATCCACCCGCCTTGGCCTCTCAAAGTGCTGGGATTACAAGACGTGAGCCACCGTACTGAGCCTCATGTTAAACTTTTTAATTCATCGTGAGCTGATATTGTTAATACAAACTAATAAAGTCTTTTAGTCAAGACTTACAGTATTCAGATAACCTGAAATGGAAAAGTGCCTCACATCCTGAAACTACTTTACTGCATCAATCTTAGCTTTGTCATAAGGTTATTCCAGTCCTCTTTCGTGAGCACATATTAGGAATACTTACTTTATTACCATTCCACTAGGGCTCAACTTGAGTGATGGCACCATGTGATATGAGTATGATCTCACAAGTGGAATTATTTTGAGATGGCAGAGGAATGTAACTCTACCAGAGCCTATGGGAACAGATAATTGATTTTCCAGTGGTGGAGATACTGTTGTGTAACAGACAGTTGAGGATTGATTATAGAGACTCTAAAGCAGGCTCTACCTGTCATGTGAAGGTGTAATTGGAAACTGACCACCAAAGAGAAATTTATTCATCCTATTTTGACTACGCTTATATAAATATTTGACATGAGCCTGTGTGAGGTTTGTGTGCAAGAGAAAATGTATATTGAAAAGTGGTAGCAATGCTGCAGGAAAAAATTTCAAATACACAACTTTCTGAAAGCTGAAAGTTATTTCATGAAAACACAAGAGCAATATGTGTTCTCTCAAGGAAATCAAATAACTTGAGGTACATAGAATAACGTTGTGTGCAAAGAAAGCTAATAATTAGTTAAATATATGTGTGCAGTTACTAAAGATGAACTAAAGATGGACTTAACTGTCCAATTCTAACTGTAATTAAGACAACTGAGAAATGGCAAAAATTAGTAAGTTCACCTGGGATGTGTTTGTCAGTTTGGACAACTTAATGTCAGGGTTAAATTGTTGAGAAGTAAAATAGTATCTAAATGAGGACAACCTGCTTACTGTGAGACTAGATTAAAAACCAGAAACTAGTACCTGAGGATGGCGCACGAAACACAAAAAGAAAAGTAAACAGTAGGGAAACTAACAGAGTTCAAGAGGCTTCCCATCGGTCTTTTTACTCAAGTTGCCTGTTTTTGCATCACCATGAATTCTAAGAAGGCAGGGCACAGGTGACATTCTGATACAAACTCAGGAAATGAAAGCAGATGCCAATAAGGCTAAGTAGCATAGAACACCCTAATGAATAAATGGGGAAGAAACAAAAAGGAGAACAGGGAGGGAATAGTGACTTTGCAAATAATTGAAACTTACTAAGAACTATGGAAAGTTACTCTTGTCTTTTCATACATGAAGTCCACCAATCATGTCTGCAAATACCTAGTGATGACATCTGGATGGAGGCATGGCAACACCTGAGAGTATGTCTATTTGAATGGGTATGTGTGACATTTCAATGTAAATTATGACTTGGGTCACCATCTGTACCACCTGCAGTAGAGTGAGAGATATTCAATTATGTGGCATTACTGGTAAGAATCTGGCAGTGTAGGATTAGCATTTGTTCAGAGGATGCAAGAATACCCTACTCCTATGTGACACTGCTTTATTGCCCCTCCTTAGGGCTTTCCCTGAAGGAGACATGCACACAAGGGCCTGAAATATTCACTGGGCCAGTTCCCATGACCCCTCAATGCAGAGCCCTCAGGTCAAGTTGAATTAAAGCACAGGTTTAGGCACAAGAGTGAAGCAGGGTCTCTTTGCCTCTTTAATTCTACAGAAATCTTATCATCAGCTTACCATAGTAGGCAGGAGCGACAGAGCCCAAAATCTCCAGTGAGAAGAAAGAGAGGCCAATGTGTCAATGCCCAGCTTTCACAGTACCAGCTTATTTCATCACTTCAGTATGATAAGAAAGAGAAGAGCTTAGATGTGTCTTACGTGTATGGGTGTCACTTAGCAATGCACAGTGGTACTTCTCAGAGTGCTCCAGAATTTGACCTATCACATTGGTCTTCCTTCCTCTAAGGGAGTAGTGAGGAAGAAGCTTGAGAGACGGCGGCTTTTCCTGAGCTGGAGAAGAGTCGAAAGAGAAACCTACCTTCATCCGAGTGACCTAAATCACTAATGCTTGGGTAGAAACTAATATGATGATAGAAAAAAAATAGGTCATGTGTAAAAAAAGGATTTTGCCATTCAAATCTCAAGTGAATCAAGTCTAAAAACTAGTATATAAATACTGAATATTTTCAAGTTTTCATAACAGTGTGAATCAGTCACATTTTTTCGTTGACAATATATAGCTACATTTACAAAATATAATAGGAGGAAGGATAGTGACTTCACAAATTTATTATATATTCATTGCTTCATAAAAATCAAGCACTATAGGAAAATATAAAGGCAAAAGCAATAAATTATACCAAATTGAAACAGCAAGCGTTAACTAGTGTTAACATAAGATTAAAAACACATCAAAAGTAATGTTTCTACACTTCACTGTAAGTGAAATTCTAACGAATGTTCATATGACCTATAGGAAGCAGAGAGAGGGAGACAGAGAAAGACAGAGAAACAGAGAAACAAAAAACAGAGGGATGCACAGAAAACAAAATGGGATACTTAAGCCTTAAGACAGTGATAATTATTATAAATATAAATGGTGTAAATATACCAATTAAAAAGAGATTGGACCACCAAGAAATGACAGATGCTTAAGGTGATGGATATGCAAATTACCCAAACATGTATACATGTACACCCAGTGTATACATGTTTCAAAATTATCATTATACAATGTATACACATATTGAAATATCACAGTGTACCCCATAAACATGTAACAATTATTATGAGTCAATTATAAATAAACATTTTTAAATACTTGATAAAAAATTGGCAGCATGAATTTTCAAAAAATTTAATGTATAAAATCTACAAGAAATTCACATCATACTACTTCCTGTACTATACTGAATAGAAGTGGAGAGAGTGGGAATCTTTACCTTGTACTGGATCTTAGAGGAAAAGCTTTTCATTTTTCCCCACTGATTAGGATGTTAATTGTGGGTTTTTCATAAATCACCTTTATTTTGCTGAGAAACTTTCCTTTTATATCTAAACTCTTCAGCATTTTTATCAAGGAAGGATGTTGAACTTTGTCAAATGATTTTTCTGTGTAAGTTGAGATGGTTTTTGTGTGCTTTTTATCTTTCATTCTGTTAATGTATCACATTGATCGATTTGCATACTTTAAAACAGGCTTGCATGCCAAGGATAAATCCCACATGGCCATGGTCTTAGTCTTTTTTCTGTCGCTTATAACAGAATACCCAAAAATAGGTACCTTATTTAAAAGGAATTTATTCTTACAGTTATGGATGCTGAGAAGTTCAATGTCAAGGGGCTGTATATGGTAAGAACCCTCTTGCTGGTGGATACTCTGCAGAGTTCTGAGGTGGCTCAGAGTCCTGAGGCTATTCATCTGACAAGGGCATTACATTACATGGCGAGGTGGCAGAGCACGCTAACGTGCTAACTCAAGTCTCTCTCTTCTTATAAAGCCACCAGTTCCATTCCCATGATAACTCATTAATCTATAAATCTATAAATTGATTAATCCATTCATGAAGGCAGAGATCTCATTACCTGTTCACCTGTATTCAGAAAATATAGAGAACATCACAAAGATACTCCTTGAGAAGAGCAACCCAAGACACATAATGGTCAGATTCACCAAGGTTGAAATGAAGGAAAAAATGCTAAGGGCAGCCAGAGAGAAAGGTCAGGTTACCCACAAAGTGAAGCCCATCAGACTCACAGTGGATCTCTCGGCAGAAACCCTTCAAGCCAGAAGAGAATGGGGGCCGATATTCAACATCCTTAAAGAAAAGAATTTTTAGCCCAGAATTTCATATCCAGCCAAATTAAGTGAAAGAGAAATAAAATCCTTTATGGACAAGCAAATGCTGAGAGATTTTGTCACCACCAGGCCTGCCTTACAAGAGCTCTTGAAGGAGGCACTAAACATGGAAAGGAACAACTGGTTCGTTTCCACTGCAGCCAGTGCAGGAACATGCCAAATTATAAAGACCATTGACACTATGAAGAAACTGTATCAACTAACAAGCAAAATAACCAGCTAGCATCATAATGGAAGGATCAAATTCACACGTAACAATATTAACCTTAAATGTGAATGGGCTAAATGCCCCAAATAAAAGACACAGACTGGCAAATTGGATAGAGTCCAGACTCATCGGTGTGCTGTATTCAGGAGACCCATCTCAAGTGCAAAGACACACATAGGCTCAAAATAAAGGGATGAAGCAATATTTACCAAGTAAATGGAAAGCAAAAAAAAAAAAGGGGGGGGGGTTGCAATCCTAGTCTCTGATAAAACAGATTTTAAAACAACAAAGATCAAAAGAGATGAAGAAGGGCATTACATGAAGGTAAAGGGATCAACACAACAAGAAGAGCTAACTATCCTAAATATATACGCACCCAGTAAAGAAGCACACAGATTCATAAAGCAAGTTCTTAGAGACCTACAAAGAGACTTAGACTCCCACACAATAATAGTGGGAGACTTTAACACCCCACTGTCAATATTAGACAGATGAACAAGACAGAAAATTAACAAGGATATTCAGGATTTGAACTCAGTTCTGGACCAAACAGACCTAATAGACATCTAAAGAACTCTCCACCCAATATCAACAGAATTTACGTTCTTCTGGGCACCACACAGCACTTATTCTGAAATCCATTGCGTAATTGGAAGTAAAACACTCTTCAGTGAATGAAAAAGAATGGAAATTATAGCAAACAGCCTCTCAGACCACCGTGCCATCAAATTAGAACTCAGGATTAAGAAACTCACTCAAAACCACACAACTACATAAACACTGAACAACCTGCTCCAGAATGACTACTGGGTAAATAACAAAATTAAGGCAGAAATAACAAAGTTCTTTGAACCAATGAGAACAAAGAAACAACATACGGGGATCTTGGGACACGGTTAATACAGTGTGTAGAGGGAAATTTATAGCACCCAATGTTAACATCTGAAGAAGGAAAGATCTAAAATGGACACCCTAACATCACAAGTAAAAGAACTAGAGAAACAAAAGCAAACACCTTCAAAAGCTACCAGAATGCAAGAAATAACTAAGATCAGAGCAGAACTGAAGGAGATAGAGACACAAAAAACCCTTCAAAAAATGGATGAATCCAGGAGCTGGTTTTTTGAAAAGATTAACAAAATAGATAGATTGCAAGCCAGACTGATAAAGAGGAAAAGAGAGAAGAATCAAATGGACATAATAAAAAAAGATAAAGGGGATATCACCACTGATCCCGCAGAAATACAGGCTACCATCAGAGAATATTATAAACACCTCTATACAAATAAATAAAAAATCCAGGAGAAACAGATAAATTCCTGGACAATACACTTTCTGAAGACAAAACGAGAAAGCATTGGAATCCCTGAATAGAACAATAACAAGTTCTGAAATTGAGGCAGTAATTAGTAGCCTACCAACTAAAGAAATCCAGGACCAGAGAGATTCACAGACAAATTCTACCAGAGGTACAAATAGGAGCTGGTAGCATTTCTTCTGAAACTATTCCAAACTATAGAAAAAAAGGGACTCCTCCCTATCTCACTTTATGAGGCCAACATCATCGTGATTCCAAAAGCTGGTAGAGACACAACAAAAAAAGAAAATTTCAGGCCAATATCTCTGATGAACATCAATGCAAAAATCCTCAATAAAACACGGACAAACCAGATCCAGTAGCATATCAAAAAGCTTATCCACCATGATCAAGTCAGCTTCATCACTGGAATAAAGGCGGTTTCCACATACACAAATCAAATCAATAGGTGTAATCCATCACATAAACAGAATCAATGACAAAAACCACAGGATTATCTCAATAGATGTAGCAAAGGCCTTCGATAAAACAACACCACTTCATGATAAAAACTCTTAACAAACTGAGTTTTGATGGAACACATCTCAAAACAATAAAAGCTATTTGTGACAAACCTATAGTCAATATCATAGTGAAGGAGCCAAAGCTGGGAGCATTCCCTTTGAACACCACACAAGACAAGGATGCCTTCTCTCACCACTCCTATTCAGCTTAGTATTGGAAGTTCTCACGAGCACAATCAAGCAAGAGAAAGAAATAAAGAGTATTCAAGTAGGAGGAGGGGAAGTCAAATTGTCTCAGTTGTAGATAGCATGATTGCAAATTTAGAAAACCCCATTGTTTCACCCCCAAAAATCCTTAAGCTAATAAACAACTTCAGCAAAATCTCAGGATACAAAATCAATGTGCAAAAATCACAAACATTCCTATACACCAATAATAGATAAGCAGAGAGTCAAATCAAGAGTGAATTCCATTCACAATTGCTACAAACAAAATAAAATATCTAGGAATACAACTTACAAGGGATGTGAAGGACTTCTTCGAGGAAAACTACAAACCACTGCTCAAGAAATAAGAGAGGACACAAGCAAATTGAAAAAAGTTCCATGCTCATGAACAGGCAGAATCAACGTTGTGAAAATGGCCATATTGCCCAAGCTAATTTATAGATTCAACGCTGTTCTTATCATGCTACTCTTGACTTTCTTCACAGAACTAGAAACAACTACTTTAAATTTTATATGGAACCAAAAAAGACCCGTATAGCCAAGACAATCCTAAGCAAAAAGAACAAAGCTGGAGGCATCATGCTGTCTGACTTTAAACTATACTACAGGGCTACATTAACCAAAACAGCATGATACTGGTATCAAAACAGATGTATAGACCAATGGAACAGAACAGAGGCCTCAGAAATAGCACCACACATCTACAACCACGTGATCTTTGACAAACCTGACAAAAACAAGCAATGGGGAAAGGATTCCCTATTTAATAAATGGTGATAGGAAACCTGGCTAGCCATGTGCAGAAAGCAGAAACCGGACCCCTTCCTCACACCTTATACAAAAATTAGCTCAAGATGGATTAAGGACTTAAACATAAAACCTAAGACCATAAAACCCTGAGAAGAAAACCTAGGCAATACCATTCAGGACATAGGCACAGGCAAAGACTTCATGACGAAAACACCAAAAACAATGGCACCATAAGCCAAAACTGAAAAATGGGATCTAATTAAACTAAAGAGCTTCTGCACAGCAAAAGAAGCTATCATCATAGTGAAAAGGCAACCTGAAAAATGGGAGAAAGATTTTTGCAATCTAGCCATCCGACAAAAGTCTAATATCCAGAATCTACAAGGAACTTAAACAAATTTACAAGAAAAAAACAACCCCATCAAAAAACCGGCAAAGTAAATGAACAGACATTTCTTAGAAGAAGACATTCATGTGGACAAGAAATGTATGAAATCATCACTGGTCATTAGAGAGAAGGAAATCGAAACCACAGTGAGATATCATCTTATTTACCATAGCCAGTTAGAATGGCAGTCATTAAAAAGTATGGAAACAACAGATGCTGGCAAGGATGCAAAGAAATAGGAACACTTTTACCCTGTTGCTGGGAGTATAAATTAGTTCAGCGATTGTGGAAGACAATGTGGGGATTCCTCAAGGATCTAGAACCAGAAACACCATTTGACCCAGCAATGGGTTACTGGATAAATACACAAAAAATTATAAATTATTCTATTATAAAGATACATGCACACACAAAGGATTATAAATCATTCTATTATAAAGACACATGTGTGTCTGATAACCCGGAGTTGCATGGAGAACTCAAGCCAAGGTTGGGAGGGTGGTCCTGTGCATGCCCCTATCCCAGGACCAGCCCCTTCTGCAGAGCACACGGGCCAGGGTTACTAGGAGCAGGGGTATGCACTAGGACCCCCAGGGTCACTTGGTAGTCAGTCCTTAATATTTACTGCAGCACTATTTACAATAGCAAAGACTTGGAACTAACCCAAATGCCCATCAATAATAGACTGGATAAAGAAGATGTGGCACATATACACCATGAAATACTATCCAGCCATAAAAAACAATGAGTTCATGTCCTTTGCGGGGGCATGGATAATGTTGGAAACGATCATACTCAGCAAATTAACACAGGAACAGAAAACCAAATACCCCATGTTCTCACTCATAAAGGGGAGATAAACAATTAGAACACATGGACAGAGGCAGGGAAACATCACACAGCAGGGCCTTTCTGGCGGTGGGGGGAAAGTGGAGGAAGAACATTAGAACAAATACCTAGTGCATACGGGGCTTAAAACCTAGATGACAGGTTGATAGATGCTGCAAACCACTGTGGCACATGGATAGCCATGAAACAAACCTGCACATTCAGCACATGTATCTTGGAACGTAAAGCAAAATAGAAAAATAATAATAGGCACAGTACGAGGTTAACAAGAAAACTGATAATAAAATGGAACAACTATAACAATACACTGTGATAAGAGTTATGTGACTGTGGTCTCTCTCGCTCTTACAATATCTTATTCTGGGGCACTCACCCATATTCAGACCACAGAAAGCAAAACCGTGAATGAGGGGCCACTACTGTTCACGTGTAGAAATGGAAGCATCTTACACAGAACACACTTACGTAACCAGCGCCCAGACCAAGTCATGAAACACCACCAGCACCTGCCAAGACCCTGGACAGCCATTGCCAGCACTTCCCCCAAGGCAACAGCTTCCAAAGCTGGAGACTCGTTTTATGTACTTAATTTGATGTCTCTCCACCTTGATTAACATTTATTATGAAAGTATCATGTTCATTATAGCCCTTCAAACAGTACTGAAGTAATAGCAGTAATAAAAGTCCATTCTCAATTAATGTTTACTACCTCCCCCAATGAATCAAGCACTGTGCTCATGGGGTTTTTGGAGAATACTAACTGGCAAAACGTTTAAGGTTTGGCCACCAGGTAGTGAAGATCGTTGGGAGGCACAGAAGACCCCCTGAGTTCCCTGAAGCCAGGCTGTTTTCAGTCTCTTAGGCTCGGTAGAGGGTAGACGGGGCTCCTCTTCCATCAACCACCCAGGATGCAGGTCTTGGTCCTCACTGGAGGGATGGGGCAGGGTGGCATAAAATGGAGAAAATTCTACATACTCATACAGAATTTTTACACTTCGCCAGAATTGTAGATGCAAACATCATAATGAATCTAACCTCCTCTTGATCCCATCAGGAGGGCATATAAAATAAGTGTGTCCTGGTGCCAACAGTGGGAAGCCAGGGATAGACTTATGCCCTAATAGTGGGCATCTGTGAGGTCCACACAACAGAATGTAGAGACACCCCTACCCCAGCACGTTGACTGCAGCATGACACTGGGGCAGGAGGAGACGCTGGACCGACCCTGTGATGGGATCCAGGGTTCCTCCGGGTTGGGCCTCTGACCTCAAGTCCGGAATCTGGGCAGTCAGGCTCCACATTTTACCTTTTAAAATGTGAGGTAAAATCTTAACATAATTGTTCTAAGTAGGTTTTAAAAACGTAAGTTGTTCTTTCCGACTCTCGTTCTCACTCAAACCACTTATTGGAGTGACCCAACCCTCTGCGCACCGAAACCCCTCAAGTGGGCCTGACGGGTCAGGTGGGTGCTTGGGGAACCACGGTAGGTGTCTGGCCTTCTGAAGTTTCTCAGGCAAACAGAACGCTGACTAATTTTATGACATCATTGTTTCACGCCTCTTGTAACATACTCAAATGCATTTAACTAAATGAAAGTCGACAGTCCTGTTTTGTTCTTAATCGTGCTCACTTCGTAGGCCAACAGACCTGGGTGGACAGGGACTCAGCCCTCGACACTATGATGGAGCATTTGCAGTTTTGACTCTTCCTAACACAATGCAATAGAAGGGTACACTCTGAAGATCAGAGTAAAGGGGTGCCCGGGACGAGATGGCTTTCTTCTAGTACAGGGAGCAGAGATGGGCATGTTGCTGAAGAGACGGAGTGTCCAGTAAGACTGCACAGAGGGCGGGTGGACAGGCAGGACAGCCGGCGGCACCAGGTGCATGCTTTCGTCAGGAAAATGTACTAGGTTCTAATCTTGGACATTCCTCTGACCTTTCTCGATGATCCATTTTTAGAAAGAAAACCTCATTTGATGGCAGAAGATGAACCTTCAGGGGTCCTCTCAAAGCCACTGGTTTTTCGCGTGGACGAGACCACCCCGGTGTGGTGCAAAGCGTCCTCCTGGAGCGAGGGTGGAATCAGTTCGAGGAGCAGGGGCAGAACGTGGAGGACTGGAACCTGTACTGGAGGACGTCCTCTTTCCGAATGACCGAACACATCAACGTTAAACCCTGGCAGCAGCTCAGCCACCACCCCGGAACAACCAAGCTCACCAGGAAGGACTCTCTGGCCAAACACCTGGAGCACATGAGGAGGATACGCGGCACCTCCCTGAACCAGTTCACACCACTGACGTTCGTCAGGCCCAGCGACTACCCCATGTTCGCGGCTGAATGCTTTCAGGAGAGGCAGACACCAGGCACCAGGCGCAGCTATTGGGTTTGCAAGCCTGCCGAGCTATCTCGTGGAAGGGGGATACTCCTTTTCAGTGACTTCAAAGACTTCATCTCTGATGAGACCCACATAGTGCAGAAATACATCTCCAAACCGTTACTTATTGGCAGACACAAAAGTAGTACTTATTGGCAGACACATCTCCGCATCTATGTTTGTGTCACTGGCTTTAAGCTTTTGACCATTTATGTTTATCAGGAAGGGTTGGTTCGGTTCGCCACAGAAAAGTTCGACCTCAGTAGCCTGCAAAACGATGACGCCCATTTGACCAGCGGCAGCACCAATAAATCTGGGGCCTCCTATGGGACGATCAAAGAAGGGGTTGGTCACGGTTGTAAGTGGACCCTCAGCAGATGTTTCTCCTACCTTCGTAGCTGGGATGTGGACGATCTGCTTCTGTGGCAGAAAATCCAGCACATGGTTCTTCTCACCATTCTCGCCGTTGCACAATCCGTCCCCTTTGCTGCCAATTGCTTTGAGCTGTTTGGCTTTGATATTTTGATTGATGAGAACTTGAAACCATGGCTTTTAGAGGTCAATTATAGCCCAGCTTTGACCTTGCATTGTTCAACAGATGTGTTGGTGAAGAGAAAACTTATTCACGGTATTATTGACCTGATTTACTCACAAGGTCTAAGAAATGAGGGGAGAGAAGGCAGTAAGGCCACATGTCGGAAATTCCAACATCAATGCTGCGAAAAGTGACACAGGTGGGCTTGATGCTCACGACTGTCTTCCTTATGAGTCTCTGTCGTTCACAGGCAGAACGTACAATGAGGATGACTCTGGTGGAGAAAGCTGTGAGCCGTGTCCTGAAGCTGCGCCTGCCTCCCAGCTGGAAGGGGATGTGAGTGGGAGGGAGGATTTTCATCTGTCCACAAGGGAGGCGCCACAAAGCAAGCCCAAGTTACGGAGGAGGCTCACACCTCACAAGACACTCACGAAGGGCCGTCTCTTCAGTAAACGGTGCTGGAAAACTGAGTATCTACACGCAGAAGGGTGAGATTGGACCTTTTATTCACAACGTATACAAAAATCATCTCAAAATGGATTAGAAGTCCAAACCAAAGACCTGAAACTGTGAAACTGTTAGAACAAACCATAAGAAAAAAGCTGCACAACATTAGTCTGGTTAAGGATTTTTTGGCTATAACTCCAAAAAACACAGACAACAAAAGCAAAAATAAATGGGATTAGATCAAACTAAAAAGCGTCTACACAGCAAAAGAAACAATTCACAGAGGGGAGACACAGCCCACAGGCTGGGAGGAAACATTGGTAAACTCTGCATACGATAAGGGGCAAGTTTCCAAAATATATTTAAAAATTCAAGTATGAGCAAAGGACCTAGATAGGCCTTCTCAAAAGAAGACATACAAAGGCCAAGAGATACATGAAACACGCTCAGCGTCACCAATCGTCAGGGAAATGCAAACTAAAGCACAATAGCACTTCATACCTGTTAGAAGGGATATTATTAAAAAGATGATTCATTATAATATTCCTTCTAACAGGTATGAAGTGACATCACACTTCATGTTTTGCTGGGGATGTGGAGAAAAGGAAGCTTTTGTACACTGTTGGTGGGAAGGTAAATTAAAACAGCCATTGTTTTAAAAAGTATGTATGTTCCTCAAGAAACCAAAAATGGAATTCCCATAGGACCCAGCAATCCCACTTCTGGGTGTATATCCAAGAGAAATGAAATCAAGATGTCAAAGAGATGTGTGCACCCCCAAGAGCGAAAGCAAACCCAGGGAAAAGACGACAGTGCATCCAGAGAAAAGTCTCAGAAAGCTGTCTAAAACAAAATCCACCCAGCGATCAGATGTACCACTGTTACATTTTTGCCACTGTCGGAAGTTGCTTGTTCATTTATCTGTGATTTATGCAAAGATCTGGTTGTACCTGAAAAATGGAAAGAGTGAGGACCACAGTTCATGATCAATCCGAGGAAGTCCGCCTTCATTCATTTACCGCTACATCCACACAGCTCACAGCACGGTGGCCCATAAAATCCTGCCAGTGACGGAGGATGACATGAGGAACGTAATGTAACTTCCAAATGTGGTGTTCCTGAAGCCAAGTCAGTGATGCTCATATGTTTTATATCATTGGTTAATGTTTAGATGGGGAAAACCAATATTATACTTAATGAACTGTGTGTAATTGTCCCATTGTTTTGATATCTGTTTGACTTACCATGGGGTTGACATAATGAATTGATTGCACATTGTTCACAGAGAACCAAGAGGGTTTGTCAGCACTGTAATGTCAGTTCCTTTGAAGGTGGTAACTGCAGATGGAAGAACTTTTGCTATAAAATGAAGTGCTTTTCCTAAATCACACATTTTGGTCAAGTCACTTGAACTCAGTACAGGTAGGGAGATATTTAAATGTAAAATACAGTGAAATTAGTCGAAATATTTAGGATCTTTGTTTAGATCCCGAAAGTAACTAATAATCCATAAGCAATGCAATATTGCTCTATGGGTCTTTTTGACATATATTTCATCATATAGCTCTCCATATTGAATAAATTTACAGATTTAATTTGTATAACTTAAACCTGTGAAGCAATGGGTATTTCTACTCTTTAGTGTCCTGTGATGCAGAACTCCTAAAAAATTTATGTTTCATAAAATCAAGCTTTAAGCGAAAAATGAAGAAATAAAGTTAAATGTGTTATTTTTTTTAAAAGAAGTTCTAGTGAGCTATTGCATAGCATCTTGATGAAAGTTAAAAATAATGTACCGTATGTTTCAAAATTGCTAAAATAATAGATTTTCAATGGTTTCTTCACAAAAAAAATGATGTCTATGAAGTAATGGATAAGTTATTCGGCTTGATTCTGTCATTCCATAATGCAAACATGTACCGAAACTCCACGTAGGACCTAATAAATATATACAAACATTGTGGACTAAAATGTTTTGAAAGAGGCGAGACTGAGCTGCTGCGAATAGGGATTCAGAGTGGGCGGCACAACGGCGAAGAGCAAGGGTCACTGTCGGGGTCAAGACGTGACCTCTGACCTCGGCGGGGTGCACAGGGAGGCGGGGTTCCGCTGAGGAAGCCTATGAACTCAGCCGGGTGTGGGGGCGCGCCTGTAATCCCAGTGACTGGGGAGGCGGAAGCACTGGAATCGCTTGACCCTGGGAGGCAGAGGTTGTAGTGAGCCGAGATCACGCCACTGCAGTCCAGTCTGGGCGACAGAGTGAGACTGTCTAAAAAAATTAATTAATTATAAAATAATAAGAATAAATATAAAAGGCCTATGACTCAACCTGCATGGAGTTCAGAAAAAAGACAAGAGAAAAAGCATGTTCCAGGGGTTTGGACGCGAGGCTGGAATGAACACTGTCTGTTGCCTGTTTTCTTGCTTTTATACATTTATACGGCCTCAACCCCGCTCCAGGAAAGATTTAAAGGACACAAGCAAGAACGCAAGCCCGTCAAGGCTGTTCCGATTTTAAAGGTGAGCTCAGCTCCTGCTCTATGCGGTTTGACACATCGAGTTAAGGGCCTTTTCCACAAATGCTCAGCCATTCCAATGAGACGAAGTCTAGCAACGGGAACCACTTGAAAAGCAGAGACCGGATTCCATTCTCCCTCAGGTTTTTAAAATATTCACTTCTTTATCACCAGCTGGGCTTCGATGACTCTTCAGGTGTCAAGGTCAGTCTCACAGAAACGCGAAAGCCGGTGTCCTTAGGGAGGACGGTTTAATGTGAGCGTTTGAAGTTTCGGGGCAAGAGCAGCCTCGGGCCATCTGTCAGGACACGCTGCCGCAGCTGGGCCGGCTCTGTCCTCGGGTGAAACGTGCGCGGATGAAGCTGAAGTCACAACGAGCCCACGCAGAGGCTCACCCGAGACAGGAAATGCATGCGCACGGCATCTGCCTTCGCTGCCCGGGCTATGGAGGAAGACAGACGGCCTTCCTAGGAGGAGCAGACAAAACCGCTGAGAGGGAAGGAGAACTAAGGCGATACGGCACGGGCCCTGGAAAAGCCTCAGGCTTCCCCTCCTGAGAGGATGGAACAGGCTGCGTTTTCCCGCTCCTGCCCGCAGGTGCCCCGGAAGCCTCGGGCGGTGCCCAGCAAACCAAAGCAGGGAGAGGAGAGGCGGACAGGCAGCCCGGGGAGCCGGGGACCCTGAGAACAGCGCGGTCCAGTGTTCCTGGGTGTTCTCGTGGCCTCTTCCACCGCAAAGTGGGTGCTCACGAGGACCCAGACGAAGACAGCCCCCGTGCTGTCCCAGCCAGAGCGCCGGCAAGGTGGGGCTCCAGGAAGCCTTTCCAGGACCCTGGGGAAATGGGTGGCGGTCTCTGAGTCTGACGAAGCTCCAGGAGACTGGAAGTGGATTGAAGACGAAGGTTATGGTTCTTCCTCATTTTGTCTCAAAACAGGATCCCCATTTCCCTTAATCTGGGATTCCAGGGCGGAAGCAGCGGAGGAAAGGGGTGTCGAGGTCAGAACCGTCTAGAAGGCAACGGGAAGCGGAGGGCCGGCCTGGGAGGTGCTCTTGAGGGCAACTGTGCTGCGGGCCGCGGAAGGGCCAG
This sequence comes from Cheracebus regulus, assembly GCA_963574635.1. Classification (NCBI taxonomy): domain Eukaryota; kingdom Metazoa; phylum Chordata; class Mammalia; order Primates; family Pitheciidae; genus Cheracebus; species Cheracebus regulus. Next base: position 2,398 of record CAUYQU010043426.1, on the reverse strand, counting down.
AGGGAAGTCAGGACGCCCTGGCCAAATGCCCCTCCTGCGGAGCAGAGAAGGGCGCCGAGTTTCCTGAGGCCGCGGCCGCGCTGAGACAGACTCCGCCTTCCCGGGGCGCGTCCCCGCCGCTGTCGGGAGCCCCCAGGCCCGCGGCCCTCCGCCGGGCGCTCCGGCTCTGCAAGCCCCGCCTTCGGGACCCCGCGTCGCCGTCCTCGGTTCTGCGGGGCGGACCCCGGGCCGCTGTCCGGACGCTGCGTGCACGTTTCCTCCCAGATGCCTGGGTCCCGCACGCGCCACTGTGCAGGCGGCGAAGGGGCCTCACGGGGACCCCTGCGCTCCCTGACGGCGCAGGCCACCCGGTCCCGGGGAGAATGACCCTCCGCGCTCTTCAGTGACCCCGCGCGCGGCTCGGCGGAGCTGAAAAGTTCAGTCTGAGCGCGTCACTGCGTCAGAGCTGCCGCCTGTTTAGCGAACAGCGCCCTCTGGCGCCCGAGCGCGGGACAGGCCTGCCCGTGGCGCTCGCACGCTGTGTTGACAGCCTCGCGGTGAGGGCGTGGCTGGCACAAGCGCCCTCCTTTGGCTGCGCCTTGTTCTCCTGTGCCTCGCAGATGCTGCACTTCTCTTTAAACAAATTGAAAGTCTGTGGCAAGTCCGTTGCGGCACATCTGTGGGTGCCATTTCTCCAACAACTTGTGCTCACTTCACATCTCCGTGTCACATTTTGGTTGTTCTTGGAGTATTTCGAATTTTTTCGTTATTAGTATATCTGTCATGCTGATCTGTAATCAGTGATCCTTGATTTCACTTTGTAACTGTTTTGGGGAACCAACAACCGCACCCACGTAAGACGGAAAACGTAACAAATGTCCCGTGTGTCCCGAGTGTTCCGCTGACCAGCTGCACCCATCTCTCTCCCTCCCCTCAGGCCTCCGTATTCCCTGAGACACTGCTGTGGAATTATGCCATTAATAACCGGCAGTGGCAAGAAAATAATAACTTGTTATTAATAACCTACAATAATAATAATCATCATTTTAATATATTGATATTAATATATAAATATTAATATATTGTATATTGTTTTAATGATTAATAATAATAATGATTATTATTATAAACATTAGTAATAATAACCTACATTAATAACCTAAGTGTTCAAGTAAAAGGAAAAGACACACATCTCTCACTTTCAATGGAAAGTTAGAGACAATTAAGCTTAGTGGGGAAGGCCTGTTCAAAGTTGAGACGGACTGAAAGCAGCGCCTTTTGCACCAAGGAGTTAGCCAGGTTGTGAATGCAAAGAAAAACCTCTTAAAGGAAACTACAAGTGCCACTCCAGTGAACATAGCAACGACAAGAAAGTGAAACAGCCTTCGTGCTGATGCAGAGAAAGTTCCAGTGGTCTTTATAAAAGATCAGCCAGAACATTCCCTCAAGCCAAAGCCTAATCCAGAGCAGGGCTCCAGCTCTCTTCCGTTCTGCAAAGCCAGAGATAAGTGAGAAAGCTACAGAAGAAAAGTTTGAAAGTAGCAGAGGTTGGTTCCTGAGGTTTAAGGAAATAAACCACGTCCATAACATGAAAGCGCAAGGTGAAGCAGCAGGTGCTGATGGAGGAGCTGCAGCGAGCGACCCAGAGACCCAGCCAAGAAACCTGGTGGAGGAGCTGCAGCGAGCGACCCAGAGACCCAGCTAAGACACGTGGTGGAGGAGCTGCAGCGAGCGATCCAGAGACCCAGCCAAGAAACCTGGTGGAGGAGCTGCAGTGAGCGATCCAGGGACCCAGCCAAGAAACCTGGTGGAGGAGCTGCAGCGAGCGATCCAGAGACCCAGCCAAGAAACCTGGTGGAGGAGCTGCAGCGAGCGATCCAGAGACCCAGCTAAGACACGTGATGGAGGCGGCTACCCAAACCATAGGCTATCAGTGTAGATGAAACAGCCTTCTGTTACAACAAGATGCCATCCTGGACTTTCATAGCTAGAGAGGAGAAGTCAATGCCTATCCTCAAAACTTCAAAGGACAGGATGGACAGGACATCTCTTGTTAAGAGCTAATGCAGCTGGTGACTTGAAACAGAAGTCAATCTCATTTACTGTTCCAAAAATCCTAAGGGCCTTAAGAATTATGCTAAATCTACTCTGTCTGTGCTCTATAAGTAGAATAACAAAGCCAGGATGGCAGCACATCTGTTTACAGAGTGGTTTACTGAATATTTTGAGCCCACTGTTGAGACATATTGCTCAGAAAAAAAAGACAGTTTTCAGAATATTACTGTCCCTGGTCACCCAAGGGCTCTGATGGAGATGTTCAAGGAGAATAATGTTGCTTTCCTGCCTGCTAACACCACATTCATTCTGCAGCCCATGGATCAAGGACTAATTTCCACTTTCAAGTCTTGTTACTCAAGAA
>CAUYQU010043424.1:0-25050 GCA_963574635.1 Cheracebus regulus | reverse complement strand
CCCAAAAAAAAAAAAAAAAAAAAAAAAGATCTGAGTTGTTCTCTCTAGATGCTGGCACATACAGCTGCTCAAGAGACATTTGGTTGAGGCATGAAGTCGGGGCTATGGCTGTCTTTGCAGATGTCGATGTTTTTTTTTTTTTAAGAGACAGGGTCTCACTATGTTGCCCAGGCTGGAGTGCAGTGGCTATTCACAGGCACGATCCCACTACTGATCACCACGGGAGTTTTGACCTGCTCCGTTTCCGAACTGGGCCGGTTCACCCCTCCTCAGGCAACCTGGTGTCCCCCGCTCCCGGGAGGTCACCATATTGATGTCGAACTTAGCGCGGACACCCCATCGGCATAGCACACGACAGCCCAGAACTCCTGGGCTCAAGGGATCCTCCAGCCTCAGCCTCCCGCGTAGCTGGGACTACAGGCACCCGCCACAGCGCCCGGCAGTTGATGTCAACTTTAACTCTGGAAGATCACTTTGCTCCATGACATGTTCCTCCTTTATGATGAAGGATTCAAATGTGAGTTACTTTTGGAACATTAAAATGGCTTCTAGCACCAGGTGACCTTGACTCAGAATTCCCAGAACACAGCACACTCGTAAACTCACCTGGGCTGTTTGTTGCAGACTAAATGTTTGTGTTCTCTGACCTCACCAAGTTCGTATGTTGAAATCCTGGGCCGGGTGTGGTGGCTCATGCCTGTAATCCCAGGGCTTTGGGAGGCCGAGTGGGGTGGATCACTTGAGCCCAGGAGTTTGAGACTTGCCTGAGCAACAGAGTGAAACCTCACCTGTACAAAAGTAAGAAAATTAGCTGGGTGTGGTGGTGCGTGCCTATAGTCTCAGCTACTTGGGTGACTGAGGCAGGAGATCGCTTGAGCCTCGGACGTGGAGGCTGCAGTGAGTTAGGATCACGCCACTGCACTCCAGCCTGGGCGACAGAGTGAGACCCTATCTCAAAAAGAAAAGAAAAAGAAAAAGAAAAAAAGGCTGAGTGTGGTGGCTCACACCTGTAATTCTAGCACTTTGGGATACCAAGGCAGGTGGATTGCCTGAGATCAGGAGTTTGAGACCAGCCTGGGCAAAATGGCAAAACCCCGTGTCTACAAAAATACAAAAAAAATTAGCCAGGCGTGGCAGCATTCGCCCGTGTGCCCGTGGTCCCAGCTGCTCGGGAGGCTGAGGCAGGAGAATTGCTAGAACGTGGGAGGCGGGGGTTGCAGTGAGCTGAGATCGAGCCACTGCACTGCAGCCTGGGTGACAGAGTGAGGCTCCAACTCAAAAAAAAAAAAAGAAAAAGAAAAGAACCTCGGCGTGCTGTCTTTGAAACCGAAGCCACATGTTTTCTTCCTCATCAGAACTAAAGAGAAACATTAAAGCAATCGCAGTTTTGTTTGTCTTGGAACGAGACATACACGCTCTGTGTTTCTGGCGTGCTGCAGACAGCAGCAATCACCGCAGCCTGAAGTGCGTGTGGGGCGTGCGTGTGACAGGGCACGGGAGGCCTGGGACGAGGCCCTGAGCTGGAGGACACTCTCGGGCCAGAGAGCTGGCTCTGTGCACGTCCCCTGACTTCCCTGAGCCTCGGCCTTCTCAGCTGCAAAATTCAGAGCCAGAGAATGGTTTCCAGGAGCTCCGTGGCACCCTCGGGGCTCGGTGCGGAGGCTGGGACGCTCTGGCTTCTCAGGAGGGGCGCTCCTGGCCTTGGGGTGGTCTGGCTTCTTGGCCAGATTGCATTTGTGTGTGTGTGTGTGTATAATATATATATCAGATACATGTAAAATATGTAACATCCATTATATTATAAATTATATAATATATAAAACATAAAATATATGTAAAATATACATTATATACTAGAGATGTAAAATAGTATACATATGTGTCTATATATACATAAATATATGTGTATATACATATAGTATACATGTGTATATATTTATGTATGAATATATGTATATATTTATGTGTATATATGAATATATGTACATATATGTAAAATAATATAACATATGGAAAATATTATATAACATTCATTATATTATAAATTATATTATATAATATATAAAACATATAAAAATATATAAAACATATATATACTACATAGGTTAAATATATAGTATACATATGTGTATATATATACATAAATATGTGTGTATATATAGTATACATATGTATGTGCATATATTTATGCATAATATATACATATAATATGTATACGTATATATTACATATTATACATATAATATATAATATATATTAATATATGTATTATTGTACATCTATATATATCATATAATACATTATATATTTATAGTATATATTATATATGTATTATATATTATTTATAATATATATAGATGTATAATAATATATATACACATGTGTGTATATATACACACACACATGTATATTTGAGACAAAGTCTAGCTCTGTCGCCCAGGCTGGAGTGCAATGGGACGATCCTGGCTCACTGCAACCTCCGCCTCCTGGGTTCAAGTGATTCTCCTGCCTCAGCCTCCTGAGTAGCTGGGACTACAGGCGTGTGCCACCACACCCAGCTAATTTTTGTATTTTTAATAGAGATGGGGTTTCACCATGTCGGCCAGGATGGTCTTGATCTCCTGAGCTCGTGATCCGCCCACCTCAGCCTCCCAAAGTGCTGGGCTTACAGGCGTGAGCAACTGCACCCAGCTTTATGTATATATTTTATGAAACATATAATTTAAAAATATACCTATAATAAAATATATATACATACATATTTTTAGAGACGGGTTGGCACTCTGTTGTCCAGGCTGGAGTGCAGTGGTGCAATCACAGCTCACTGCAGCCTCCAACTCTTGGGGCTCAAGTGATCCTCCTGCCTAGGCCTCCTGAGTCCTGGGAGTACAGGTGCATGCCACCCCTGAGTGCATGCCTGGCGGATCTTTTATTTTTTGTAAAGATGAAGTCTCTACAGCTATGTTGCTCAGGCTGGTGTCAAAATCATTGCCTCCTAAATCATTGGGACTGCAAGTGTGAGCCACGGCACCTGGCTCATAATAAAATAAATGTGGTATAGGATATAGAATAGGTTCATAATATATCAATGTCATCAACATGTAATACACAGAGCATGCTCAAAGTGCACAGGTCTGATGGGCAGGAAGCAAGAGGCGGGAAAGTGGCCCGGGAGCGGGGCTGTGGCGTTAGGCGGGGACCTGGTTACAGTGACTGCCGGGCTGATGAGAAACTACCACAGTTCTTGAGGAAGAGACGCAGAATTTCACAAGAACATAATGAATGCCCTTTGGGAGGCCGAGGCAGGCAGATCACCTGAGGTCAGGAGTTCGAGACCAGCCTGGCCATCATGGTGAAATCCCGTCTCTGCCAAAAATACAAAAATTGGCTGGGTATGGTGGCACGTGCCTGTAGTCCCAGCTACTCAGGAGGCTGAGGTGGGAGAATTGCTTGAACCTGGAAGGTGGAGGCTGTGGTGAGCCATGATTGGGTCACTGCCCTCCAGCCTGGGCTACAGAGCAAGACTCTCTCTCAAAGAAAACAGAACAAAACAACAATGAATGGAGAAGAGAAAGCTATGTTGGCTGTGGAGGCTCTGAGGCCATGGATGGTAAACTGATATCTTCTGATGATGATTTTATTGTTTTTTTTTTTTTTTTTTTTTGAGACGGAGTCTCGCTTGGTCGCCCAGGCTGGAGTGCAGTGGTGCGATCTCTGCTGACTGCAACCTCCACCTCCAGGGTTCAAGTGATTCTCCCACCTCAGCCTCCCGAGTAGCTGGGACTACAGGTGTGCACCACCATGCCCAGCTAATTTTTTTGTATTTTTAGTGGAGACGGGGATTCACCGTGTTAGCCAGGATGGTCTCATTCTCCTGACCTCAGGTGATCAATCCTCCCATCTCGACCTCCCGAAGTGCTGGGATTACAGGTGTGAACCTCCACACCCAGCCTGTGCTCTAAGGGCCATTCTTGCCAGGACTCTTAGCATGGCAGGGTGCCCAGCCTGCGCAGAGGGTGGGGTCGTGGGACCCTGCTCGGGGGGTGAGTGGGCTGAATCCAGATATCCTGGGCTGCAAAGCTGAGAAGCAGACAGCAGACCTGGAGTGGCTGCAGACTTTGAGGGGACCCTGGGGCGGGGGGCATGCCGGGGAGCTCAAACCTGCCTGGCGAGTCTTTGCCAAGCAGACGGCACGCCCCACTGGGCAGCGAGGCAGCCTGGCTTCCCCCCTCCCGCTGAGACCCGCCCGAGCAAACCCAGTCCTTTTTTAGGCCTATGATGCCACGGCGGCTCTCGGAGGTGTTTTCCAGCTGCGCAGGAAGCTGGGACAGAGACCCAGAGAGGCTGGCGGTGGCTCTGAATTCCAAGCATAGTTCTCATACTTGGGAAAGTGCCACTCCCAGCTCCGCACACCGACCAGGAGCTGCCGCCAGGGCCGTCTTCTCACCAGCGGGGAGAGAGCCTGCGGCCGGTGGAGGCTTCTGAGACTTGGCCAGGCGGCCTGTGTCAACGGACAAGAATGTCAAGAACGCGCCCGGCCAGGCAGAGACAGCGACTTTACGGAGCAGCTCCTGGGCCTCGTGGCCAGAGAGGCGAGGGGGCTGGAGCTCCTGAGGGTCCCTCCACCAGCAGGGAGGGTCCTGCTTCCCCCAGACTCTGTTAAAAAAGGCTGATCAGGTTGGGTGAGGTGGCTCACGCCTGTAATCCCAGCACTTTGGGAGGCCGAGGTAAGAGAATTGCTTGAGGCCAGTTCAAGGCCAGCCTGGGCAACACAGCGAGATCCTGTCTCTAAAAAAAAAAAAGTTTAAGGACCAGATGTGGTGGCTCACGCCTGTAATCCCAGCACTTTGGGAGGCTGAGGCAGGGGGATCACGAGGTCAAGAGATCAAGACCATCCTGGCCAACACGGTGAAACCCCGTCTCCACTAAAATTACAAAAATGAGCCAGGCGTGGTGGCGCGCACACCTGTAGTCCCGGCTACTCCGGAGGCTGAGGCAGGAGAATCACTTGAACCTGGGAGTCGGAGGTTGCAGTGAGCCAAGATCACGCCACTGCATTCCAGCCTGGTGACAGAGTGAGACTCCCATCTTAAAAAAACAAAATTTAAAAGATTAGCTGAGTGTGGTGGCACATGTCTGTCACCTCAGCTACTCCGGGAGGCTGAGGCGGGAGGATCGCTTGAGGCCAGGACTGCACCACTGCACTCCAGCCTAGGGGACCAAGTGAGACTCTGTCTCAAGAAAGTAAAACTAAAACTAACATCAGAAAGGCTGATCAGGGCCAAGGGCTGAGCGGGGAAGACGCCTGACGCCGGCTGCAGGGTGGCCCTTCCAAAGAGCTCAGGTGCACAGCGGGCCTTGGCGAGGCTCACGGGAGGCAGCACCATGTGTTTTTAGGCAGAGTCTTGCTCTGCTGTGCGGGCTGGAGTGTAATGGAGCGATCTCAGCTCACTGCAATCTCTGCCTCCTGGGTTCAAGTGATTCTCCTACCTCAGCCTCCCGAGTACCTGTGACTACAGGTGGCCGCCACCACACCTGGCTAATTTTTGTACTTTTTAGTAGAGATGGAGTTTCACCATGTTGCCCAGGCTGCCTGGAACTCCTGGTCTGAAGCCATCCACCCACCCCGGCCTCCCAAAGCGCTGGGATGACAGGTGTGAGTCAACGCGCCCAGCCTTGGGTTTTTAATGTGTGCACTGAATGTTTATTACTGACAGCCAGCACAGAAGCGGGGACCTCATCCTACGACCCGGCAAGGAAGTGAATTCTGGAAGAACCGGAATGAGCTTAGACAACAATTGGAAGCTTCAGGACAGACGACAGAGGGCAGGTGGCCTGCCCTCAACTTCAGCCTGGGGAGGCCGGGGCAGAGGACCCCATCATGCTGTGACCTCCACAACTGTGAGCGAGGGCAGGGCGTTGCTCTAAGCGCTGCGTGTGTGGTAGTTGGTTATGCAGCATAAGTAGCTGATACGCAAGGCCAGGACAGGACTGGTTGGGGTTTCCAGGCTGCAGAGCCCCGCGGTGGGCAGGCCTGGGTCCCCAGCCCGGGACAGCGCCAGCTCCCACCCCCTGTTCTCTGGGCCATGCTCCACACACACCGTCTCTGCTGTTTTCCTTTTTGTTTTTTTCTGAGATGGAGTCTCGCTCTTGTTGCCCAGGCTGGAGTGCAATGGCGTGATCTCAGCTCACTGCAACCTCCGCCTCCCGGGTTCAAGCCATTCTCCTGCCTCAGCCTCCCAAGTAGTTGGGATTACAGGCACCCGCCACCACGCCCAGCTAATTTTTTATGTTTCTAGTAGAGACAGGGTTTCTCCATGTTGGTCAGGCTAGTCTCAAACTCCTGACTTCAGGTGATCCGCCCACCAAGGCCTCCCAAAGTGCTGGGATTACAGGTGTGAGCCACCACGCCCGGCTTCCTTTTCTTTTTTTTGAGATGGAGTTTCACGCCGTCACCCAGGCTGGAGTGCAGTGGCATGGTCTTGGCTCACTGCAACTTCTGCCTCCTGGGTTCAAGCGATTCTCCTGCCTCAGACTCCCGAGTAGCTGGGATTACAGGTGTCCACCACCATGCCAGGCTGATTTTTAATTTATTTTGTAGACACAGGGTTTCATCATGCTGCCCAGGCTGGTCTCGAACTCCTGACCTCAAGTGATCTACCTGCCTTGGCCTCCCAACATGCTGGGAGTGAGCCACCATGCCCGGCCTCCTTTTTTTTTTTTTTTTTTTTTGCGACAGGTCTTGCTCTGTCCCCCAGGCAGGAGTGCAGTAGTGCAGTCACAGCTCACTGCAGCCTCGATCTCCTGGCCTCAAGAGATCCTCCCACCTCAGCCTCCTGAGTAGCTGGGACTACAGGTGTGCACCACCACACCTGGCTAATTTTTTTTTTTTTTTTTTGAGATGAAGTTTCACTCTGTCACCCAGGCTGGAGTGCAGTGGCATGATTTGGGCTCACTGCAACCTCCGCCTCCCGGGTTCAAGGGATTCTCCTGCCTCAGCCTCCTGAGTAGCTGAGATTACAGGCATCCAGCACCACGCCTGGCTAATTTTGTATTTTTGGTAGAGACAGGATTTCTCCATGTTGGTCAGGCTGGTCTTGAACCCCCGACCTCAGGTGATCTGCCTGCCTCGGCCTCCCAAAGTGCTGGGATTACAGGTATGAGCCACCTCACCCGGTCCTGGTTAATTTTCAATATTTTTTTCATTTAGAGCTGGGGCCTGGCTATTTTGCCCAGGCTGGTCTCAAACTCCTGGGCTCAAGCGATCCCTCTGCCTCGGCCTCCCAGAGCATGCACCCTGCGTGTGCCCGGCCTGCGATTTTGCTTTTACCGGCCCTGAGATGGATGTAGCACTTATAAGGCCCCTGCAGACTCAGGTGGCTTCTCCTTGAGCCAAGCAAACCGTCCCCCACCGCTGCTTCCTGGAAACCAGCTCCTGAGCGCGGGAGCCTTTCTCTCCTGATGGCTCAGGAAGTCAGGCTCAGCGAATTCCAGCTCGGCGCGGCTCTGGCGGCTTCCAGGCAGCTCCACAATGCGGCTGCTGCGCTCTTCCAGTCTGCTCATCAAAGCACACCCAGCCTTGTGCGTCGCGGCGGCGAGCTGGGGTGAGTCAGCCCCGGGGGAAGGTGGCCTTGAGGGCGTCAGGGAGGGCTGGCTGGCCTGCAGCAGCGACGCCTGGTCTTGGGCGAGAACAGAAGCCGCCTTGATCTGGCTTTAAAACTTCCAGAACCAGCAGCTTTCTAGCTCACAGAGCTCCTGCACTCTTTCCTCCTGGGGGCCTGGCCATCCCCGCCGCCCCCCACCCTGCCAGACCTCTGCCAGCCACAGACAAGGGAAGAAAAATGAATCCCAAACAACAAAACCTCCAGCCAGGTTTTGCAGGAGGGGGAGACAAAGCTTGGAGTGGAAACGTCAGCTCGTCCTGTGGAGGGGTGTCTGCTGCTGAGAACACGGTGTTCAGAGACAGGGAGAGACAGGCTGTTATGTTCGAAGAGGAAAACATCCAAACGCAAACAGAACTGAACGGCAGTTTTGGGAGAAGAGGAGGCTCCCAGGCACTGGGGAGCAATTGCCCCGTCCTGCGGCTGGGGGAGCTGGGTGCGCAGAGCTGCATCCCCGGGCACCTGCGTGCATGTGTGTGCCCGGTGTGGGCACGAGCGCCTCGGCCATGCGCAGCCCCGGGAGCCATGAGGACCTCAGAGCATCTCACGGCAGCCCCTGAAAACAGTGTGCAGGGGCGCGATCGCGGCTCACGGCAACCTCCGCCTCCCGGGTTCAAGCCATTCTCCTGCCTCAGCCTCCCCAGTAGCTGGGATGACAGGTGCCCGCCCCCCACACCATGCTCAGCTAATTTTTTTTTTTTTTTGAGATGGAGTCTCGCTCTGTCGCCCAGGATGAAGTGCAGTGGCGTGATCTTGGCTCATGGCAACCTCCACTTCCTGAGTTCAAGAGATTCTCCTGCCTCAGCCTCCCAAATAGCTGGGATGACAGGCACCCGCCACCACACCCGGCTAATTTTTTTGCATTTTTGGTAGAGATGGGGTTTCACCATGTTGGCCAGGATGGTCTGGAACTCCTGACCTCGTGATCCACCTGCCTCGGCCTTCCAAAGTGCTGGGATGACAGGTGTGAGCCACCGCGCCTGGCCCGTTTTTACTAGAGATGGGGCTTCACCATGTTGACCAGGCTGGTCTCAAACTCCTGACTTCAGGTGATCTGCTCGCCTCAGCCTCCCTAAGTGCTGGGATTACAGGTGTGAGTCACCGCACTGGGCCGACAGTGGCTCTTAATGGGGGGTGATTCAGCCCCATCAGGAAGCCCTGCGCAATGCCTGGGACCTCTGTGGTTGTCGGGGTTCTCCTGGCAGGGAGTGGGAGTGGGTGGAGGCAAGACTCCGCTCAGCACCCGTCAGTGCCCACACGGCCCCAGCCCAGAGGAGGGTCCCACCCCACTGTCCACAGTGCTGAAGGAGGGGACCCCTGAATTAATCACTTGGGGAAAATGGGGTTCAATCCCTGCCCACAGTAGACACCAGAGTAAGCTCCCGACGGGGCAGACGGTGTGAACCAGCGGGTCCCCAGCTCCTGGGACTCCCCTCCTCTCTCCCTCCCCACTCAGGGTGTGGATTTCAATGTGTGCCGCCTCCAGGGACCTCTGCAGGGCAGAGGATCATGGGACGCAGAGTCTTTTGGGGGGGTCTGTGGAATCCCCTTTCCCTGAGGCTTCACCTGGGGGTGATTCTGCCCCCCAGGGGACCCTGGGCAACGTCTGGGGACATCTGTGGTTGTCATAACTGGGGGAAGCTCCTGGCATGGAGCAGGTGGAAGCCAGGGACACTGCTCAGCACCCTGCAGTGCCCAGGACAGCCTCCCCCTGGAGAACAATCTGGCTCCCATGTCTGCAGTGCCCAGGGGACCCTGGTTTAGACCAGAAGGGTGCACATAGGCCCGGCAGGGTGGCTCACACCTGCCATCCCAGCACTTTGGGAGACCAAGGCGTGTAGATTACTCGACATCAGGAGTTCGAGACCAGCCTGGCCAACATAGTGAAAGCCCACCTCTACTGAAAAAAAATACAAAACTAGCCGGGCACGGTAGTGCATTCCGGTCATCCCAGCTACTCGGGAGGCTGAGGCAGGAGAATCACCTGAACCTGGGAGGCGGAGGCTGCAGTGAGCCAAGATAGCACCACTACATGCCAGCCTGGGTGACAAGAGTTAAACTTTGTCCCAGAAAAGAAAAAAAAAAAAAAAAAAGGCTGGGCGAGGTGGCTCACCCCTGTAATCCCAGCACTCTGGGAGTCTGAGGCGTGTGGATCGCCTGAGGTCAGGAGTTCAAGACCAGCCTGGCCAACACGGCGAAACTCTGTCTCCACTAAAAATACAAAATAATTAGCCGGGCATAACGGTGGGTGCCTGTCACCCCAGCTACTCAGGAAGCTGAGGCCAGAGAACTGCTTGAACCCAGGGGGTGGAGTTTGCAGTGAGCCGAGTTGGTGTCACTGCACTCCAGCCTGGGCGACAAAGCGACACTCTGCCTCAAAAACAAAACAGACAAAGGCGCACGCGGCTTTGCGAGCGGACGCAGGGCATCAGGGTGAGAAGCCGCCGGGCGAGGCTCAGGCCTCAGGGTGTCCCCTGGCAGCTGCCATGCAGACCCCCCATTCCCCACCCTCCGGCCCTGAGAAGGCTCACACGTCCTCACCAGGACACCAAAGAGGGGACCGCGCAGAACCCCGGGGGCCAGATTGACACGGAAACTTCCATACAAGAGACACATCTGAGAGCGGCCACACCTGCCTCCCGCTCCACAGAACCCCTGGCCCCCATCGGCAACCAGGGTCTGCACGCCGGGAATCCTGCACCCAGGGCGGGCCACCCCCGCCCCGCCGTGCAGCCCCTCCAGAGCCAGGTCACCCCAGCAGGGCCTGGGAGGGCGGCTGTGTGCAGGGCCTTCCGTGCCGGCTCTGACCGTTGGTGACTCCGTGACCTCAAGGCAGGGCCACGGCTGCAGGGACAGGGCAGGGGCGCTGCCACGCGGAAGGGAGGGCCGTGCCCTGGCTGGAAAACAGTGTCTTGTGACTGTCCGTGTCAGCGCGGGCCCTTTGCTCCCGGGCTAAATCTGTCCTCGGGGCAGCTATATTTAGAAGGGGCTGAAGAGACGGAATGAATGAGGTGCCCTCGAGAAAGTGAAAAATAGACCAGCGGGGCAGGAGCTCGGAGCCCAAGAATGAGCCGGCTTGTTCGGACAAAGAGGCCGGGATGACAGAGGGTGACGCGCGGCCAGCGTGGGTTTGGTCACCGCGGTGACGGGAGCAGGAGGAAAGAAAAGCTGGTCTCTGTCCCGCGAGCGGTGGGGTCGGGGCGGGGGATGACCACGGTCATGTGAGGGTTTGCAAGCCCAGGACTGGAGCCGGGCCAGGACACTGAGCCCCGTGGCTCCTGTCACTCCAGTCCCAGGCTTCCTGGCCGAGGAAATGTAGTCACTCTGGCGCCGGGCCAGGGCAGGGGGCCGCGCCAGCCTCGTGATGGTGGCCCTCGGGAGCTGAAGGGCAGGAGGGGTGAGAAGAGACCAGAGGGCAGCACCGGGCCTTCCCAGCCAGGCGCAGGTGGGTCTTTCTCCATCCAGGCCCCCCAGCAAACTCCTACACATCCTGCAAAGACCCTTCTGAAAAGCCCCTGATCACAACCATCCATGCCCAGCCAGGCTGCACTAAAACCCCTTCCTGGCACACCAGCACCGGGACGTTCCTTGTGACATTGTGGCTGCTGCCCACGACACACGTTTCTCATCTCACAGCTCTGGGCTCAGAGTCCAATACGGGCCTCGCTGGGTTAAAATCAAGGCCTGGGCAGGAATGGTCCCTCCTGGGGGCTCCAGGGGAGACTCCCTTTCCTGACTTTTGTCTTTAGAGGTGCCCGTCTCCCTCGGCTCGGGGCCCTTCCTCCCCCTTCACAGCCAGGGCACAGCCTCTTCCAGTCTCTCTCTGTGACTCTCACCCTCCCGCCTCCTCCCATGAGGACTCTGTGAAGTCACTGTGCACTCCGGATCACCCAGAGGGGTGGTCTCCCGCCTCGGGGCCCTTCACTCAGTCCCACCTGCAGACTCCCTTGTTCCATGCGGGGTGACACAGCCCCAGCTGCCAGGGATTAGGACGTGGATGTCTTTGGGGCCGTTGTTCTGCCAACCCCAGGCACACCCCAGACGCTGGGTACCAAAGAGGCCACTTGGAGGGAGGGGGCTGGAGGCCGTGGGTCAGGGAGGTCACCGAAGATGTCATTTCCTGGAACCCACTCTGGCCCCAGGGCCGATCTCCCTCCCAGCACAGGGGCCCCCGGGCCTGGGCAGCCCTCGGAGGCAGAGTGCCCCCTCCAACCTCCATCCACAGCAGGTGCTGCTCCTGGGCACGGGCAACTCCTACACATCCTGCAAAGACCCTTCTGAAAAGCCCCTGATCACAACCACCCATGCCCAGCCAGGCTGCACTAAAACCCCTTCCCGGCACACCGGCAGCTCCCTGGATGTTCCTTGTGACATTGTGGCTGCTGCCCATGACACATGTTTCTCATCTCACAGCTCTGGGCTCAGAGTCCAATATGGGCCTTGCCGGATGCGCCCACCCCTCTGGGCTCTGCTGCAGGGGCCAGGTCGTCCAGACACACACATTGCCGAAGGTGGACCCCAGGCTTGGGCTCCTCTGCTGCGGCCTGTGGGTTCCAGGTCATGTCATCAGAATGGCTGGATGTCACCAGCATCGTGGGTGACAGCTCCAGGGCCACCCCCCTCCAGCCCTGGTGTTGTTACAAAGTCCTGGAGAACCGGCTGGATGCGGTGGCTCATGCCTGTAACCCCTGCACTTTGGGAGGCCAAGGCAGGCAAATCAGGAGGTCAGGAGTTCGAGACCAGCCTGGCCAACATGAAGAAACCCCGGCTGTACTAAAAATACAAAATCGCCCGGGTGCGGTGGCGCGCGCCTGTCGTCCTGGCTACTCGGGAGGCTGAGGCAGGAGAACTGCTTGAACCCGGGAGGCGGAGGTTGCGGTGAGCCGAGGTCGGGCCACTGCACTGCAGCCTGGGTGACAGAGCGAGACTCTATCTCAAAAAATGAAATGAAATAAAATAAAATAAAAAGACGAGCTACCTTGAGGACAATCCGACCCTCATGTCAGTAATGCTGAGGCTGCCCTGAGACTGAGACACCCTGGTCCAAGGGACGTTCTGGCCAGGAGCGGGCTTTCTCATGGTATGTGCACATTGTGTGTGTCCTGACAGGTTCAAGTGACAAAGCTGGACAGGCTGAGGCCACCAGAGGGTTTCCTGGGCCCCCGTTCCAGACACACACCTTGAATCCTCAATGCCAAGGCAGCTCCGAACCCAAGGGACCCCGTGGGGGCACGAGGTCTGGACATCAAGGTTTGGCCAGAAAGCGTCAGGACCCCTGGAGAGAACCCTGCCTCTGCGCTGAGCCTGCTGTGTCTGGCTCAAGGCTCGATGCTCAGACACAGCAAAGGGCAAGAAAGCAAGTGGCTTTTCCTTTTTTTCTTTTTTTTGAGATGGAATTTCACTCTTGTCGCCCAGGCTGGAGTGCAGTGGCATGATCTCGGCTCACTGCAACCTCCGCCTCCCGGGTTCAAGCAATCCTCCCATCTCAGCCTCCAGAGTAGCTGGGATTACAGGCACCCGCCACCACACCCGGCTAATTTTGTAATTTTAGTAGACACGGGGTTTCTCCATGTTGGTCAGGCTGGTCTCAAACTCCTGACCTCAGGTGATCTGCCCACCTCGGCCTCCCACAGTGCTGGGATGACAGGCGTGAACCGCCACGCCCGCTGGGGCTGCGTTTTCTTCTGGAAGTTCACACGGGGATTTGTGATGCTAAGCAATAAATTTCAGTCTCTCCTGCAGAACCTTCTGGAGAGGCTACCATAGCCAAAGCTACCAGGCACCAGCTGACCAGGAGGGAGGACCCACAGGGCCGCATGTCCGGGGTCAGCCACCAGGCCCGGGGTGAGGGTGGGGGTGCCGGGGCCGGCACGCTTGGTGTGCACAAAATTCCTTGTGACAGTGAGTTCGTCTTGGCCTCTGTCCCAAGATGAGGTTTTGATGACACGCATGGAATTTCTAACAATGAGATGGAGTGTGTGGTTTTGCTCACGCTTACATCCCCTTTTCTCGTCTATCCAAATTCCATTACGCCTTTTCTTGCTAATGCAGAAACTCGGCCAAGTCCTGGGCTGCCCCAGGAAGCGCTGAGGTCTCCTGTAGCCCTTGGTGGAAAGGGGAAACGTGGCTGCCTCGGGGCTGGGTGCCCTGACTCTCAGGGTCCCTGCAGGACGGGGAAAGAGGGTTCGGGTCGAAAGTGGCTCAGAGGAAGTGGGTAGAATGCAGAAGGCGCCACAGCAGCCGCTGGGAGTCACCGTCTCATCCAACCCCCCGGGCGACCCTTCTTGCTGGCTTCTTTTGAGATGGAGTCTTGCTCTGTCCCCCAGAGCACAGTGGCAAGATCTCGGCTCACGGCAACCTCCGCCTCCTGGGCTCAAGCGATTCTCCGGTCTCAGCCTCCCGAGTAGCTGGGACTACAGGCACGTACCACTACACCTGGCTAATGTTTTGTATTTTTAGTAAGACGAGGTTTCACCATGTTGGCCAGGCTGGTCTTGAACTCCTGACCTCGTGATCCACTGGAGTTGTTTTTGGCTGTTGGGAATCTCACTGCTGTGAACATGGGTGTGCAAATCCTACTTTGTTTTGTAAACTCTGCCTTCTCGTTTGTCTACCTTCTTCTTCTTTTTTTTTTTTTTTTGAGATGAAGTTTCACTCTTGTTGCCCAGGCAATGTGCAATGGCATGATCTCAGCCCACTGGAACCTCCGCCTCCTGGGCTCAAGCGATTCTCGTGCCTCAGCCTCCTGAGTAGCTGGAATGACAGACATGTGCCCCCACACTTGGCTAATTTTGTATTTTTAGTAGAGTTTCTCCACGTTGGTCAGGCTGGACTCGAATTCCAGACCTCAGGTGAGCCAACTGCCTCAGCCTCCCAAAGTGCTGGGATTACAGGTGCCTACCACCAAGCCCGGCTAATTTTTGTATTTTTTGGTAGAGACGGTTTCACCATGCTGGCCAGGCTGGCCTCGAACTCCTGATCTCAAGTGATCTACCCGCCTTGGCCTCTCAAAGTGCTGGGATTACAGGCAGGAGCCAGTGTGCCTGGCCTCCTCTGCTCACATTCTCACCAGGCCCCAGCTGCTGAGACCGTCCCCCAGGGAGCGTGACCGTGGCCCTGCTGGGCTCTGAGGGGCCTGTGCAGATGAGCAAGCGGTCTGCATGGCCTGAGCGGCAGCAGCTGCTCTGTGGCCAGAGTCTCGTGACTCCAATCCCTCTCTGCCTCTGACTTGCCCCAGGGCCTTGGGCATCTTTTGGCTACTGAGCCTCAGTTTCCCCATCTATAAAATGGGGACAATGAGCCCTGCTCCTCCCCAGGGATCCTGGGAGAACCAAAGGAATTGGCGCAGAGGGCCCAGCCTGCAGGGGGCACGGGAGAGGTGTCCGCGGAGTCGCTGAGTTGCTGAGGACCTGGGAGGCGTCCGTGGTGGAGACGGCCAGGTGGCTGGGAACAGGGCCAGGGGGCTTAGCCAGGGCCCCACGAGGGCTGCCTGATGTCATCACTGGATCCTCTTGTCATTCCTCCCAGCAGATGCTGCCACGTAGGGACATAATCCTGAGGCACGTGGCCACGTGGCTGGCAGCTTGAGCCTGCCGCCTGGAGACACCGGAGCCCTGCCCGGGCAGCTCTGTGCCACCTGCCATCCAGCCAGCACCTGCGTGTCCCAGGGGACCAGACTCAGGGCGGGCTCCAGGGACCTCACACTGGCCATCTGACCTCCAGCAAAGGAGCTCTGGTCTCCCGGTCAGGAAAACAGGCGGGAGGGCAGGGACCCCTGCTTCCTTCATGGAGGAGGACGTGAAAGTGTCGCTGGAGACGCCGCGGGCACGTGGCCACCCCTCAGCAGTCGTCACTGTCTTCGTCATCGTCCTGAGTGTCAGGTGTGTGGGGCCCGGACTAGAGTGAGGCCACGAGGCACTCACCTCAGGGGCAAAACCTGGGGGACGCTGAAAAGCCCAACCATGCTGCCAATCACGTTCTCATGCTATCTTTCGCTATTTACATACAAAGATGAATAAATCCATGCATTTTCTATAAATATTTCTAAAAATTACTTTTATGATATTTATGAATTTATACATATTGTATTTACTTTTATATACTTATAAATCTATTTACAAATAAATACAAATATACAGATTTATAAATATAAACAAATACATAAATATATTTTTATAAATATATAAACATATTTTAAAAGAAATATATAAACATAAACATATATTTATAAATAAATATGTGTATATTTATACATAAATATATATATATTTATAAATAAATATGTATATATATATATATATTTGACACTGAGTCTCGCTCTGGCCCCCAGGCACGATCTGGGCTCACTGCAGCCTCCACCTCCTGGGCTCAAGTGAGTCTCCTGCCTCAGCCTCCCAAGTAGCTGGGATTATAGGCACCCGCCACCATGCTCAGTTAACGTTTTCATTTTTAGTAGAGATGGGGGTTTCGCCATGTTGGCCAGGCTGGTCTCGAACTCCTGACCTCAAGTGATCCACCCACCTTGGCCCCACCAGTGTGCTGGGATTATAGGTGTGAGCTACTGCACCCGGCCTATCTATTTATATATTTCTAAGAGACAGGGTCTTGCTCTGTCCCCTAGACTGGAGTGCAGTGATGCGATCATAGCTCACCACAGCCTTGAACTCCTGGGCTCAAGCAATTCTCTTGCCTCAGCCTCCTGAGTGGCTGGGACTGCAGGCGCCCGCCACTGGCCCCACGCAGGGGACGCTGCCATCAGATGGTCGGTTCTAGAATCCAGGGTAAAGCCCCCAGCACAAAGCAGCCCTGCCTTCGCCTCACCATCAAGCCCCAAGGGGCAAGCACACGCCTCCTAAAGGGTCCTGAGATCAGGGGCTAGAAGCCCATTCCCAACCGAAATTGCTTGTTTTCTTCTTTTTTTTTTTTTTCTGGTGAGATGGAGTTTTGCTCTTGTCGCCCAGGCTGGAGTGCAGTGGCGTGATCTCAGCTCACTGCAGCCTCCGCCTCCAGGGTTCAAGCGATTCACCTGCCTCAGCCCCGAGAGGAGCTGGGATTACAGGCGCCTGCCACCACGCGCGGCCAATTTTGTATTTTTAGTAGGGACAGGTTTCACCGTGTTGGCCAGGCTGGTCTCGAACTCCCGACCTCAGGTGATCTGCCTCGGCCTCCCAAAGTGCTGGGATTGCAGGCGTGAGCCACCGCGCCCGGCCACAAGAGTCGCTTTCTGACTCTGCTTTCCTTCCCGAATCTATCATGGGATATGTGAAAATTACGATACTCTTCAACCGCCAATGGGCCCAGCACGGAACCATGAAGGAAATTAGAAATTACCCCGATGGGAAGGACGACAGAAACGCAACCTAACCACGACGTGTGGGATACGGCGCAGGCAGTGCTGAGAGCAGCTGCTGCCTGTGATCACCTGCAGGGAAAAGGCAGAACGATCTCAACTCCACAACCTCACCTTACACCTTGAGGCCGGGGTCCGGAACCCCTGGGCCATAGACCCGTACCTCCAGTCTGTGGCCTGTTAGGAACCGGGCTGTACAGCAGCGGTGAGAGGTGGGCGAGTAAACCTAGGTTCTTCTGTATTTTTTTTTCTTTTTGAAACTGAGTCTCACTCTGCCGCCCAAGCTGGAGTGCACTGGCACAATCCCAGCTCACTGCAACCCCTTCCCCCCGGGTTCAAGCAATTCTCCTGCCTCAGCCTCCCAAGTAGCTGGAACTACAGGCCCTCATTACCACGTCTGGCCAACTTTTGTATTTTTAGTAGAGACGGGGTTTCATCATGTTGGCCAGGCTGGTCTCGAACTCCTGACCTCGTGATCCACCTCACTTGGCCTCCCAAAGTTCTGGGATGACAGGCGTGAGCCACCGCACCTGGCCCAGGGACCGTCTAGCTGCAGGAAACCGGCTCCCAGCTCCCACTGATCCCACATTAGGGTGAGCTGTGAAATTATTTTATCATACACTACAATGTAGTAATAACAGAAATAAAATGCACAATAAAATTTATGCGCTGGAATCATCCCCAGATGGTCCTCCCCACTCCCCCACACCCGCCTCCCTAGGGGAAAAGCTGTCTTCCACGAAACCGACTGCTTGCCTTAAGGAACCAGCAAAGCTAGAACAAAGGCAGCCCCACGCCAGCAGGAGGAAGGAAATTGTAAAGATCTGAGCAGCGATAACGAGACGAGAGAAACTGTTGAATCCACGAAACCAAAAGTTGGTTCTTTGAAAAGAGCTGTGAGATTGACAAACCCTTAGCGGAGCTGACCAAAAGCAAAACCAAAAAAAAGGAAGTAAGATGCAAATAATCCGAGCAGAAATGAAACGGGGACATTACTACCAACCTTATGGAAATAAAAAGCATGAGCAGAGAACGCCGTGCTGTTATGAACAGGTAGGACACCCAACGAGGTCACCTACGTGAAATGGACAGATTCCTAGAAAAACAGGAATGAAACAGACGGGCTGTGGTTTCGGGTTCCACTCCCATCTCTTAGATACTGATTTAGATGCCAGGATGGTGCTCAGCATTTGTGTATATCTTCTTTCTTTATTTTAGAGACCTGGTCTCGCTCTTTGCCCAGCCTGGAGTGCAGAGGTGTGATCACAGCTCACAGCAGCCTCCACCTCCTGGGCTCAAGCGATCCTTCTGCCTCAGCCTCCCAAAATGCTAGGATTACAGGCACGTGCCACCACACTGGGCACACACACACACACACACACACACACACACACACACACACACACACACATATATATAATTCGCTGGTCTCAAATGCCCGACCTCAGGTGACCCGCCTGCCTGGGCTTACAGGCGTGAGTCACTGCACCTGGCCACTTTTATATTTTGGTATCTGTATCCTCGTCTAATCTCTGCAAGCTTCCTGCAGAATGGAGAACGTCATTGGCACTGCAGACAGCTGACAGGAACCCACCCAAACGGGGCAGAGCTGCTGGAAGGCGATCTGGGATTTGAACTCAGGTTTCCTGGCTCTGAGCCCGGAGCCCTTTTATGGGATGACTCAGCCTCCCGATGTGTCAGGCACACATAAAAGACTGAAGCTTGTTTGTTCCTTTTTCTAAAAAACAAGAGATTCCAAGCCCGTGAGGTAAGAGAAAATGCCACATACCTTTTTTAGTTTCCCCAGGAATCACCACGTGCTGCACGCCCTGTTTGAAAAAGGAGAGAGAAAGAGAAAAGTGTGGTGACATATTTTTTACTTACAAGGAACTCACAGAGCTGCCTCCAGCTGTTCCTGGAGACCCATGCTGCTGGCACCCAAAACGAGGCATGGGAATTCCAAACGCCGGTGCCCTCCGGGAAGCAGGGGCAGGATCGGCTTTATTCTTTACCACCGATCCATTCGGAAAACACATGGAAGTTTCTCTTGCAGGAAAACCGGGCAAATGATCTTCTAGAAACGTGTGTGAATCCATTGCAGAACAAAGGGGCCCCAACCCCACCGTCAAAGTCCGGTCTATCAGACACACCAGTGCAAGAAAAACAAAATACCCCGGAGCGGAGCCTTCCCATGGAATACTTGGGTGTTTTTCCATCTCTGATTTCTAGTTTCATGGAAGCCACGTGCCAGGCAAAGGGAGAGGTGGAAAGTGGAAACTGGGGGGCAAACCAATTAACCCCGAATGGCGAAAGTGACAGGTATACTGCGGGCAGGAGGGCTGCGTGTCTGACGTGTCCCGCCGGGGCCAGGAGGTCAACGGGAAGGGAAGGATGGCTCTGTGGGCCTGTGACGGGTCTTGGGGGTGTGGTGGGCTCCGGGGTGTGGGGTGGGCCTGGGCCCTGTGGAGCTGCTGTTTTCCATGGAACGGAATCCTGTACTCCAAGCCGGACCCTGAATCGAGCCAGGCATCACATCCTTCTCTGCTACAGAGGGCATGGATTGTGAGGGGGCCATGGGGACCACCCTGATGGCCTTTCCTGACTCCCACCAAGGCCTGGAGGGAGAGGCAGGCAGCAATCCGCCCCCTCCAGCTCCAACACAGCCTCCTATTTTGTGGACAGGGAGGTCCGAGGCAGGCAGAGCCTCCTGCCTTGCTGAGTGTCTACACTGGCCGAGGTCACGGAGCCAGGACTTGCACACAGCGAGGCCAGACGCCGGGTTCTGTGCCTCCGGTTAGGCCACTACTGTTCTGCTGCTGAGCTGCCGGCCCCACTTTGAGAAGCCAGGAGTTGGCTGGTCACAGTGGCTCACGCCTGTAATCCCAGCACTTTGGGAGGCCAAGGCGGGTGGATCACTTGAGGTCAGGCGTTCGAGACCAGCCTGGCCAATATGGTGAAACCCTAGCTCTACCAAAAATATAAAAATTAGCAGGGTGTGGTGGCACACGCCTGTAATTCCAGCTATCCGGGGGGCTGAGGCAGGAGAATCACTTGAACCCGGGAGGCAGAGACTGAAGTGAGCCAAGATCGCACCCCTGCACTCCAGCCGGGATGACACACTGAGACTCTGTCTCAAAAAAAAGAAAAAAAAAGGAGACCCAGGAGCTGCACCACTCTCAGCTCTTGGGGAGCCCTGGCCAGCGTCGCGGGGCTCGCCCTGCAGTGGGCTTGCCCGGGGAGGTCAGCAGATGCCCGGGCCCAACCCAGGCCCAGCTTCCTGAGCTGCTCGAGGCCGGGCTGGGCCGGGTTCACGTGGCCGAGACGGTTTCCCTCCTGCCCCGAAGGTCCCCTGTGGTCCCTGAAGCCGGCCCAGCCCCTCTTCCTTCACAAACATTTGCCGTTTCCACAAACCAGTGGGTTTTTTTCCATTGACACAAAGAAGAGCCACACGGCTGCTGCTCCTGGGCTGGAGTCGGCTGGAGTCAGGGCCACGCACACATCACACTCTCTCAGCAGCCCTGCGCCCCAGGGGCCGTGTCGGAGGCCAAGGACGCTGAGGTCGGCGGGAGGCCTCCCACCCTGCAGCCCAGCTGGGGAGGCCGAGTCCTGGCTCTCCCGGAGGCTCCAGGGTCTCAGCTGCAGGGGGGAGGTGGCTGCACATGCACGTTCTCTTAAGCCAGGGTCTCTCCCCGCACCTAGCACCAGGGACACCAGCGCCAGATGGTTCTCCGGGGTGGGCCCCCCTGGGCTCTGCAGGGTGCTGAGCAGCATCCGTGGCCTCTGCCTGCTCCATGCCAGGAGCACCCCCAGATGGGATGGCCACAATGTCCCTAGACATCGCCCAGGGTCACCTGGGGGTGGAAAAATCACTCTGTGTGAGAGCCTTGACCTCTTAGTGACCTATAGACATCCAGGGCACTACCTCCCCTCCCAAATCTACACACAGACGCACATGCACACACACAGACACAAACACGCACACATGCACACAGACACATGCACACAGACATATACACACATATTCACACAGACACACGTGCACACAGACACATGTGTATGCACATTCACACTCACACAGACACATGCACACGCACAGACACACGTGCACATACATTCACGTGCACACACATTCACATGCACACACACGTGGACAGACACACAAACATGCACACACACACATAGACACATGCACACAGACACACATGCACACACATTCACATGCACACAGACATGCAGACAAGTGCACATGCAGACACACATGCAAACACATTCACATGCATGCACACATGCACACACACAGACACATGCAGACACACATGCATACATAGATGCATGCACATGCACACACACATAGACACATGCACACACACAGGCACATGTGCACACACAGACACACACGTGCACACATAGACATGCACACAGACACACGCGCAGGAGAGCCTCCACCCAGTCCTGCCTCTAAAGCAGGGCCCCTCTAGGGAGCATGGACAGACTCAGGAAACGAGTGACTTAAGGATTTTCCTCCCTCCTGCCCAAAGGCGCCTACACTACAGAAGACTCAGAGAGGCCCTGGCTGGCCGGGTCAGCCAAGGGATCGTAGCACTGTGCCACCATAGAGAAAGAAGGGAAATTAGACTTCTGACTCGTCACAAACTGTGAATAAGAGCGTTGTCCCCAGGCCAGCTCGGTGTGACCTCAGCTCCTGATCCCCAGAATCTGGACAGTGGCTGAGATGCTGGAGCCACCTCACCTGCAGCCCCAGGTCAGCCGCAGAACCCACAGGACTTCGACCTCGCCCCATGCCATGACCCTTGACTAGGGAACCACAGCTCCTCATTCTGATGGGGTGACTCAGTGCGTTTCTCGGGCTTGCTTATTGGTGGGTGGAAATAATCGCTTTTCATCAGCATGCTGTATTATTTTCATCATCCTTGCCATCAATGGGTGCCATCTCTCTTTTTTTTTTCTTTGAGACAGGGTCTGTCACCCAGGCTGCAGTGCAGTGGCGTGATCACAGCTCACTGCAGCCTCAACCTCCCAGGCTCAAGCGATCCTCCCTCCTCAGCCTCCTGAGTAGCTAAGACCACAGGTGCACGCCGCCACACCCAGCTAATTTTCATTCTTGTAGAGATGAGGTTTTGCCATGTTGCCCAGGCTGGTCTCAAACTCCTGGGCTCAAGCGACTCTCCCATCTTGGCCTCCCAAAGTGCTGGAGTGACAGGTGTGCACCACTACACCTGGCCAGCAAAGAGGGTTTAAAGGCAGAGGATCCAACTACGTATAGAACCTCAGTTTTTAAAAATAAGAGGGTGTGTGCAGATGTCAGAGGAAAGGATGCACTGCGGGGTTGTGGATGTTCCTTATGTGATTTTCAGGTTTTGTCAAATTAAGTTACACGGTTTTTTTTGAGACGAGTTTCACCCTTGTTACCCAGGCTGGAATGCAGTGGTGCAATCTCGGCTCACTGCAACCTCCGCCTCCCGGGTTCAAGTGATTCTCCTGCCTCAGCCTCCTGAGTAGCTGGGATTACAGGCAGGTGCCACCACACCAGGCTAATTTTTGCATTTTTAGTAGAGACGGGGTTTCACTATGTTGACCAGGATGGTCTCGATCTCTTGATCTCATGATCCACCCGCCTCGGCCTCCCAAAGTGCTGGGATTATAGGCGTGAGCCACTGTGCCCGGCCAAAATTAAATTATATAGTTTTCTTTCCTTCTCTCCCTCCCTTCCTTCCATTTTTTTTCTCTCTCTCCTTCTCTCTCTCTCTCTTTCCTCTCTCTCGTTCTTTGACAGACTGTTGCTCTGTCACCCACGCGGGAGTGCAATGGTGTGATCTCTGCTCACTGCAACTTCTGCCTCCCGGGCTCAAGCAATTCTCCGGCCTTAGCCTCCCGAATAGCTGGGATTACAGGTGTGCGCCACCATGCCCGGCTAATTTTTGTATTTTCAGTAGAGACGGGGTTGCACCACATTGGCCAGGACGGTCTCAAACTCCTGACCTCAAGTGATCCCCCCACCTCAGCCTCCCAAAGTGCTGGGGTTACAGGTGTGAGCCCCCGCACCCAGTCAGTTATAAGTCACAAAGAAGAGATATATATATATGTATATATAGACACACACATTTATACACATAGACATATACACAGTTGATTTGATTCTCATTATTTGTGGTGGTTTTGTTCTGTGAAGTCATCACAATAGCTGAGTGTGAATACCAAATCACCACACCTAGAGGATATTCTTGCAGGGTTACTTTCCTTTGAGTTTCAGGAAAGTTTCCTTTGCTTTATCTGATCAATACATGACCTTCTTCTGTGTGTTTCTTTTCTTTTCTGTTTTTTTTTTTTTTTTTTTTTTTTTTTTCTGGACACAGGGTCTCACTCTGTCGCCCAGGCTGGAGTGCAACGGTGCAATCTTGGCTCACTGCAGCCTCAATCTCCTGAGCTCAAGTGATTCTCCTGCCTTGGCCTCTGGAGTAGCTGGGATTACAGGTGCCCACTACCACTCCTGGCTAATTTTTTCTTTTTTGTTTTTGAGATGAATTTTCGCTCTTTTGCCCAGGCTTGAGTGCAATGGTGTGATCTCAGCTCGCTGCAACCTCCGCCTCCTGGGTTCAGGTGATTCTCCTGCCTCAGCCTCCTGAGTAGCTGGGACTACAGGTGCACGCCACCACGCCCAGATTTTGTATTTTAGTAGAGACGGGGTTACTCCATGTTGGCCAAGCTGATCTCAAACTCCTGACCTCAGGTGATCCGCCCCCTCCGGCATCTCAAAGTGCTGGGATTACAGGCGTGAGCCAATGCACCTAACCTAATTTTTGTATTTTTTGTAGAGACGAGGTCTCTCTATGTGGGATTCCAGGCAGGAGCCCCCATGCCCAGCCTGGTGTTTCCTTTTAAAGGCGCCTTCCTGAGTGCCCATCAAAGACAGGGCGTGTGAACAGGACAGCTGCTGTCTCCCTCCTGCCTGAGTGAAGCTTCTCCCGCCTATCAGTTCTTCCATGAGGTCCCAGGGGACACAAGACGGGACCTCACCTCAATGCGTGGGGCCACTGCAAACAGCAGAACCAGCAAAAAGAGCACAAAAACTCAAACCCCGAGGCTCTCCCTCGACAGCGATAAGGACGAGGTCCACCTGGGGGGAGCAGAACGGGAAGGCAGAGCACGGCCTTCGCTCTCACTCCTCTTTTTCTTTTTGAGATGGAGTCTGGCGCTGTCTCCCAGGCTGGAGTGCAATGGTGCAATCTCGGCTCACTACAACCTCCGCCTCCTGGGTTCACACACTTCTCCTGTCTCAGCCTCCCGAGTAGCCAGGATTACAGGCATGCACCACCACAGCCGGCTAATTTTTGTATTTTTAGTAGAAATGGGGTTTCACCATGTTGGCCAGGCTGGTGTCGAACTCCTGACCTCAGGGGATCTGCCCGCCTCAGCCTCCCAAAGTGCTGGGATAACAGGTGTGAGCCACCGCGCCCAGCCACGATTAGAATCTCTATCCCTCTGCGCATGTCCCAGGATGACAGGGAAGTGCTCCAGGAATTTGAGGTTCACAAATAAACACCATCAAGCAGGCGAATCTGCAAATACGGACTCCATGAATGATGTAGGGGGTTAGAGAACAGACCCAGCCTGTCCCTTGTAGCCCCTCAGTGTGCGCAGGGCCTGGCAATGGCAGGAAGGAGAGGACCGCCTGGGACCCCACATCACCCCCCCCCCCACAGGTCTGTCTCACACCGGCCCTCAGGGCTGATCCTCAGGAGAGGAGGTCCGGCCCTCCTTAGGGGACCCAGGCAGGACCCCTGTACCCCCCATCATTTTTGTTAT
The DNA here is from genome assembly GCA_963574635.1 of Cheracebus regulus. Classification (NCBI taxonomy): domain Eukaryota; kingdom Metazoa; phylum Chordata; class Mammalia; order Primates; family Pitheciidae; genus Cheracebus; species Cheracebus regulus. The sequence goes on along the minus strand of CAUYQU010043424.1, from coordinate 216 downwards.
TTATTTATTTAATTTTTAGAGACGGGGTCTCACTATGTTGCCCAGGCTGGAGTGCAGTGGCTATTCACAGGCGCGATCCCACTACTGATCAGCACGGGAGTTTTGACCTGCTCCGTTTCTGACCTGGGCCGGTTCACCCCTCCTTAGGCAACCTGGTGGTCCCCCGCTCCCGGGAGGTCACCATATTGATGCCGAACTCAGTGCCGACACCTGATT